>JAQGDQ010001889.1:0-17500 GCA_030141605.1 Tubiluchus corallicola
TACATGTTAGAGCTCAATACATATGTATGCACATACATACATACATATATATCTATAAAACAGAATTTATACACAATGGTTTTGTGTCCAACTTAACGCGTAAGAAATTAACAACTTTCGTGTGAGTAATAATGGCATTTTCTATTTGTAGGGATATAGCAGCTGTATTTTCAGTATTGTTTATTGTTGGGGATAATACCACAAATTCCGTTTTATCACTATTTATTTTTAGTTTGTAATAATTAAATGCCATGTTGATATTCTTTATGTCTTAAGTACTGTTTTGCAATGCTGATATTCTTGTGAGCCACTTAAATAGTCGTGTAATACTTAACGTTGTAGAACGTTAGAAATATTGTTGATTTAAAGGTTAAACAGTAGAGGTCCCAACTGCGTACCCTGTGGGATACCTCGTTGAAGGTTAGCCCAATCTGACAATGTTGTAGAGAGCTTTCTATTTTGTAGGTATTTCTTCGGAAGAACGTCTTATATATATATTTGCATACTATATATATAGTATATACATGAACCAATGAACAAATAAACAATAAACAATCAAACAGCAAACACAATTTCACACTGCAGGAAACACTGAACAAATAAACAATAAACAATCAATTAGCAAACACAATTTCACACTGCAGGAAACAATGAACAAATAAACAATAAACAATCAAACAGCAAACACAATTTCACACTACAGGAAACAATGAACAAATAAACAATAAACAATCAAACAGCAAACACAATTTCACACTGCAGGAAACAATGAACAAATAAACAATAAACAATCAAACAGCAAACACAATTTCACACTGCAGGAAACACTGAACAAATAAACAATAAACAATCAAATAGCAAACACAATTTCACACTGCAGGAAACAATGAACAAATAAACAATAAACAATCAAACAGCAAACACAATTTCACACTGCAGGAAACAATGAACAAATAAACAATAAACAATCAAACAGCAAACACAATTTCACACTCAGGAAACAATGAACAAATAAACAATAAACAATCAAAAGCAAACACAATTTCACACTGCAGGAAACAATGAACAAATAAACAATAAACAATCAAACAGCAAACACAATTTCACACTGCAGGAAACAATGAACAAATAAACAATAAACAATCAAACAGCAAACACAATTTCACACTGCAGGAAACAATGAACAAATAAACAATAAACAATCAAACAGCAAACACAATTTCACACTGCAGGAAACAATGAACAAATAAACAATAAACAATCAAATAGCAAACACAATTTCACACTGCAGGAAACAATGAACAAATAAACAATAAACAATTAACAATCTACAAACTACAAGTGACCAAACCCAACATATCAAGGACAAGCGTCTGCAACCTTGTCTGTCTCACAAAGCCAGGTATCTAAAGTGACCTACCATGAAATAACTTGACAGGTAACTGCTTGCTTGCCTAAGAGGGCAGCACTGTCCTGGGCAAGTGGTGTTTCTTAATAAATATGTTTATTGACAAATTAAATATCGCTACTCTAGTTTATTTAAAGAATTTGCAATAAGTTTACTTCAAGCCATATAAATGTTGCTAAAATACAAAACGGGTGGGGGTGAGTTAGAGGGTGGGTCTGTCTGAGGGGCTTCCTAAATTTCGTTAGCTTGAGGGACCCCATAAATTGCATTTATTTTTCAGAAATATCGAGTAACTTTCTCTCGTGATAACTTATTAAAGTTCTTATCAGTTAAGCGCCCATTAAGAATTAAACACTTAGCATTAAGCCTATAAGTTTTAAATCTATTCTAGTATTGGCCATTTTTTTCAGGTGGTGCACGTGTTACGTAACCCCAAGGATGTCTGTGTTTCCTACTTTTATTTCATAAAACTTTTGAAGCTGGCAGTACCATTTGATGAAGATTTCAACGCGTTTTTCGATTATTTCATCGATGGGATGGGTGAGTTGTCATTATCCGTTTCTTCGTCGTCGTCGTCAACATCATCATCATCGTCATCATTACCATCACACGACACTTTTGTCTTCATCATCATCGTCATCATTATCATCACACACCACTTTTGTCTTCATCATCATCGTCATCATTATCCTCACACACCACTTTTGTCTTCATCATCATCGTCATCATTATCCTCACACACCACTTTTGTCTTCATCATCATCGTCATCATTATCCTCACACACCACTTTTGTCTTCATCATCATCGTCATCATCATTATCATCACACGCCACTTTTGTCTTCATCATCATCATCATCATTATCATCAAACACCACTTTTGTCTTCATCATCATCGTCATCATTATCCTCACACACCACTTTTGTCTTCATCATCATCATCATCATTATCCTCACACACCACTTTTGTCTTCATCATCATCATCGTCATCATTATCATCACACACCACTTTTGTCTTCATCATCATCGTCATCATTATCATCAAACACCACTTTTGTCTTCATCATCATCGTCATCATTATCATCACACACCACTTTTGTCTTCATCATCATCGTCATCATTATCATCACACACCACTTTTGTCTTCATCATCATCGTTTTTATTATCATCACACACCACTTTTGCCATCATCATCATCGTCATTGTCATCATCATCAGCATCACCGTCATCACCGTATTCATTATCATCATTTCATCGTCATCATCGTCATGTTGTCATCACATCAGTAGATGCGAGATCATATCTAGCATTAACGCCAAAAAACGCAATAGAAATCAAAAGAACAATTGCCTATCATCTACCCCAAAAATGTTTTACAATACGCAAAACAAACACGTCACAAACCAACAATCGTAAACGTCTGCAAAGAACTGTTTAGCAGTTATGTCACCAACAATGGTAATAAACAGTTCTGTTTGTTATGGTTATGCCGGCAAGGAATGGCACGCTGCATACAAAATTTAAGCAGTTGTGACCCTGGTTAGTAACTGGACTGCCGTTAGAAGAAACTGCATCTAGGTCCAGTATTATTTGCTACATTTGTCTCTTCGTGCGATGATGTGTCTTTCAGTGGATCATGACTGATTACCTAGGTTTCTATCCTGCCACCACCATTCAAGATTAATGGCGTGAAGTACCAAACTTTATGCAAAACGTAAAATTAATAATCGCTATTGTTTTTTTTTAGTTTACGGAGGTGACTGGTTTAACTTTGCCCTCGACTGGTGGAAGCAGAAAAATAATCCACGAGTGTTTATCCTAAAATACGAAGACTTGAAAAAGGTATGAAAAACTGTCTAATCTTCTTTAATTATAATTAATAAAGAATGATCGTGATTGGCAGAATGTTCATAAACCACTGCAGTTTATTTCACATTATTTATTACACATTGCATATAATGAGTTAAATAAAGAAAGGAAACGCTGAAAAATTTTGAACCTCTGATTCACCAAAATTTTTATTATTGATTTTTTTATTAATAATTTAAAGTGATTTAAACTTTTTTTGTTAGCAAAGAGTGTGCTACAAGTGCTCTGCTTATATTTAAAAACTTCAAATAGTGTTATGTAGACTTATTTTAAACGAATTACCGTTAAAGTGATTACGCCTAATAGTCATCACGGCAGTTGAAGTTTGCAAGTTTTATACAGGGTTACTGCTAATGCAAGTTCTGTATGCAATAAGACAACGCTGTAACCTGATGTAAAACGTTTTTAAGCTATTTATAAGGAGTTGCGCTCAAGTTGCAACCAAGTAAGAAATTTTACAAAATTAACCTTAGCATGTTTGGAAATTGACTGTTAATCTAGCACAACCTGGAGGAGATTAGGCGCCTAGCTAAGTTTTTGGGGCAAGATTTGACGGAGGAAGAGGTGAAAAAAGTAGCAGAGAATACATCAATAAAGTCTACTAGAGCAACAATGGAGAAGAGAGTCGAATCACACTTTCCACCGGAACTGAAGGCTGCTCTCTTATCAAAGGGAACGTTTTCAAAATTTGTGCGAAAAGGCAAGTAATCACATTTAAAAAAAAATTAAAAAGATATCTTTTACAACATTGCTAATGTTTTCCTGAGAAGCCAAATAATTATATTTGAAAAATAAAAGTTGAAAAGATATTTTGCAACATTGCTAATGTTTTCCTGAGAAGCCACATAATTATATTTGAAAAATAAAAATTGAAAACATATTTTGCAACATTGCTAATGTTTTCCTGAGAAGACAAGTAAATACATTTAAAAAAATAAAAATTGAAAACATATTTTGCAACATTGCTAATGTTTTCCTGAAAAGACAAGTAAATATATTTAAAAAAATAAAAATTGAAAACAAAATTTGCAACATTGCTAATGTTTTCCTGAAAAGACAAGTAATATTTGAAAAAATAAAAATTGAAAAGACATTTTGCAACTTTCCTATTGTTTTCCTGAAAAGACAAGTAAATATATTTAAAAAAATAAAAATTGAAAAGATATTTTGCAACATTGCTAATGTTTTCCTGAAAAGACAAGTAAATATAATTAAAAAAATAAAAATTGAAAAGATATTTTGCAACTTTCTTATTGTTTTCCTGAAAAGACAAGTAAATATATTTGAAAAAATAAAAATTGAAAATATATTTTGCAACATTGCTAATGTTTTCCTGAAAAGACAAGTAAATATATAGAAAAAAACAAAATTGAAAAGATATTTTGCAACATTGCTATTGTTTTCCTGAAAAGACAAGTAAATATATTTAAAAAAATAAAAATGGAAAAGATATTTTGCAACATTGCTATTGTTTTCCTGAAAAGACAAGTAAATATATTAAAAAAATAAAAATGGAAAAGATATTTTGCAACATTGCTAATGTTTTCTTAAAAAGACAAGTAAATATATTTGAAAAAAACAAAATTGAAAAGATATTTTGCAACATTGATAATGTTTTCCCGAAAAGACAAGTAAATATATTTGAAAAAATAAAAATTGAAAAGACATTTTGCAACTTTCCTATTGTTTTCCTGAAAAGACTAGTAAATATAATTAAAACAAATAAAAGTTGAAAAGATATTTTCCAACTTTGCTAATGTTTTCCTGAAAAGACAGGTAAATATATTTGAAAAAAATTAAAATTGAAAAGATATTTTTACAACATTGCTGATGTTTTCCTAAAAAGACAATTAAATATATTTAAAAAAATAAAAATTGAAAAGATATTTTGCAACATTGCTAATGTTTTCCTGAAAAGACAAGTAAATATATTTAAAAAAATAAAAATTGAAAAGATATTTTTTACAACATTGCTGATGTTTTCCTGAAAAGGCAAGTAAATATATTGTAAAATTGAAAAGATATTTTGCAACTAAATTAATGTTTTTTTTAATAAATTTCAGGTGAAATTGGTGACTGGAAGAATCATTTTACGGTAGCTCAAAATGAACTATTTGATGAACTTTACAAGAAGAAAATGGAAGGAAGTGACCTGCGCATGGAATTTGAATAAATGGAATTTAGCTGTTATATTAGCATAATTATCACGGGTATACAGGACTCTTAAATATTTAGGCCTATTATCTTTATCTATTATTATTGCTTATAGTGAGGTACAGTTCATTTTAAGTGCTATTTAGTTTACAGGGGAATTTACTAAGCTGTTATTGGATTTTTAGTTTCAAGTAAAAGATTTAGCAATGAATCGCTACACTGTTGTATTGGATTTTGTTATTAGAACTACAGGCAGTTGCAGCAACAGCAACAACTGCATCAGCGGTGACGATGAAAACACTTATGATTATGACTACGAGTCAGGAACTAGCACATTTACTAGTTCTTAGACCTGTGACAGAGACAACCTAGCCACTGGGGGGGGGGGGGGGCAAGCCAGCCCAACTCAATGCCAGTCCCGAGCCCGCATAAATAAGGAGGGTTAGGGTCAGGATGGGCACCCGCCTGTAAAAAGTGCACCAAAACCTTCTATGAATGAGTCGGTGAGACTTAAAGGGAAAGTCGACGAAGAAGTGGCCTCTAATCTATGGGCTGGAAGCAGCTTCTCTAAAGAAGACCGAAGTGAAGAAAATGGGTGTGGTGGAGATGAGGATGTTGAGATGGATGGTGGGAATAACAAGAAGAGATAAAATTAGAAATAATAATATCAGAGGAACAGTAAAAGTAGTGGAAGCCTCGCAAGATTGCGATGGTATGGACACCTGAAAAGAAGAGTCGGTGAAGATCATGTGGGAAGGGAAGACTTAAATGAAGAGATGGTCAACAACAGGAATGCGTGGAGAAGACTCATTCACAACGGCGACCCCGAATAGGGAAAAGCTGGGAAGAAGAAGAAGAAGAAGAAGAAGAAGAAGACCTGTGACAGAGACACTGGAAAATATAGCAACTGCACTCTCACAACAACAATGCTAGCAACAAAGACAATAATAGCAACCACACTCTCGCGTCGAAAGGAATTTTCGTTTGTTTTCATTTTAAATCTCCTGCAATACTGTTCCGACGGCGCCATTACATGACGTCACCTATGCACGATGTAAATCAGGGGAAGAAAAGGCAATGTTAAATTATGTCCCAAAAACTTTCCGTGCAAATCTATATTACTTAGCATTTCACTTACCTGCTGGAAAGACTTACGTAACTAGACTAACAAATTAAAATGTTTGTGCCAATTGGTAAAATGTCGCTGACTCTCCCTCCAGGGTGCGCCACTCACTAGCCAAAAACGTATTTTAATCTTATTGACAAGGTACAGTAATATAAAATTTTACTTAATTAGCAACATGTATGCTACGAATGTTTTGATTATTTTTTCAAACTTTACAAAATGTTATCAAAACTTGTTTCAAACGACCTACCATTAAAATGGCTGCACCTAACGGTCATCGCGGGAGTTTAAATTTACACGTTTTATACAAGCCCTGCATACGAAAAGGTAGTATGTAAGTGGTATAAAATTTTGAGACAAATTTTTAAGCTTTATGTAAATGGAGGGTTTTCCTGTGCTTTAAAAATAATTTGTCTAGTTTGCTTATCAATTGTCACTGTCTGGTGATTCGAGGGTGGGTGTTGTGAACTCATACTGTTTATTTGAAGCCAAACACGCCAGGACCCAGTTAAAGGACAAGAAAAGGGCACCTGAAGTAGGTTTCAGAAAAATCTCCTTTAGAAATGATATTACTTTATAGCAAATTTATGCGCATATCGTACTCACACTGAAAGGAATTTTAGTTTGTTTTCATTTTAAATCTCCCGCAGTACTGTTCCGACGACGCCACTACTTAACGTCACTTAAATACGTAAATCAGGGGAAGAAAAGGAAATGTTAAACTATGTCCGAAAAACTTTCCATGCAAATCTATATTACTTAACATTTCGTTTACCTGTTTGAAAGACTTATGTAACTTATGGCTGCGTCTAACGGTCATCGAGGGAGCTTAAATTTACATGTTTTATATGTTTGTGTTACTGCTGACACAAACCCTGCATGCAAAAAGGCAATAGGTAAGTGGTATAAAATTTCGAGACGAATTTCTTAAGCTTTATGTAAGTGGAGGGCTTTCTTGTGCTTTAAACAAAGCGAGCCACCTAGCGGCTGAGTCTGAAGTTATTTAACCAACATCACTGGCTTGCAGCCTTCTAGAATTACCCGAAACTCTTTTCGGACTTGCAGTTAGCGCATGCGCACTAGCAGTTGTTTTCCTAGCGCTTAGTCTAGGTCCTGGTTTTCCTGAACTGGGCAGCTCTAAACATCGAGGATAAAATCTGCTGGACGATAAATCGCACGCGGTAAGTTAAACTTCTTCCAAATGTTTTTTCGTGCATTTTATCTTAGCAACTTTTACCTTCCCTGCGTGACACTCTCCAGTTTTCCAACTCCCGAACCGGACACTAGTTCCTTCCCTAACTAGTTTTCCCTAATTTTCCTGTTTGCATTTTTGCCTAGTTGGTTTTATTGCTTCGACATCGCTTTAGGCGTCAGCCTTCCCGAACCCCATCCCAAAAAGGGCATGGCGATCCTTATGACGCGTGGTCATGCGGCAGCTGCTGCAGCTTCCTTTCCTCATCCCTACGCAACTCTCCATCTCTTCTGCCGCTAATTCTTCGCCATCATTTGGGTAAGCCGCAAATTATTTCGTCTCTTTTAGACAATTTTTCTATATCAGTTTTTTTTGTGTCTGATTTTGCTATTTGAGAATCGCTGGCTAGAAGATAAAAGGTAAGAATGTAAATTATATCTAGCGTAAAAATAGTATTTAAAGTTGCAGAACTGAACGATTGAAGTTACTAAACTTTTGTTTACGTTGTTTACGTTGTTTATGTTTTCGGTCAAGCGAAGCAGCTTAATGTTTGAGTAAACATTTGAATAAATCGCAAAAGATCTGCGTAACGATTTTATACATTTTCCGACGATGATTATGATTTTATTTAATAACGTTTCTTTTTCCGTGGAAGAAACACACGGTTTCCGTGCAAGCTGCTTATCTTTGCGTTTTCGTGGTTTTTGTGTTTTATTGCACAATTGTATTAATTCAGCGCTGATTTTAAGGGATTCTGTTACTCAATTGTGTCTCTGGCCCAGTGTATATTTGATGATATATTCACCTACAGGGTGGGAAAAAAAGTTAAGCTTATCTTACCGTAAGGTTCAATAACCATTTTGCCTCATTTTCGCGCATTGTTCAGTGGAGAATTAACCAGTTCGTACGATAACGTAGCGCTCATTTAGTTTTCTGCGTCGTCAACAGGTGGCGACACTCATTCAAAAACAACTGCTAAATCTGACGGATCAGATTACGCTGGGCTTCACCTCTATTTTGATTATAACCCACACAGTTGGAGATGTTGATTTCGTCCTTCCCGATAATTCCAGAATGAGAGGAGGTACCCTTTTCCCGAGGAATAACTGAAGAACACCACCAGCAGTTTTACGGGAATTTAAAAAATGATTTTAGTAACGCCAGCCTGAGGAAAAGGCAATACTTGTATTTGTTTGTGACAAGGGGTGTGTGGGAGGAATAGATGAGACTTTATTGCGTTCTTACCCTGTTGTGCTTCACCCCCCTTTGCACCCTCGGCCTTGTTGTGCCCTCAGCCCTGTTGTGCACTGTCTTTGCATACGGCGGCATATTTTTCACTTAATCAAAGCATCTGCAAAAACCATAAACGTAAATAAATAGCTTAGTAAAATTCTTAAAGATTGACTGCTGCTTGAAACGACTTAAAATGAATTTAAAACGACGCTCGTTAGTTCAGTTACATTTTTATAGATGGCGGCACGAGTTCAGTAAATGCCTGATGTCTTTGTCGCGCAGATAATTCTTTTTGCGATTTGTTTTCTAATCACCTGTTCCAATGTACCCCGTTAAAAAACAATAACGCGCCTAGATTAGCCTCTTGCTGCCTGTGGTTTTTCTTGCACCTTAATTTGTATATCTCTTGTGAATGAAAAGTAGATTTCTTTTGTAAACTTAGAGAGAAAAATAACAGACATGTAACGAAACGTACTTACACTCATTGAAATGCAAATGTGAGAGAAAGGTGCTACGTTTAGCACATGAAACGACAGTCAGCTGCGTTACAGTGCATTGCACTGCACTGCACTGCACTACAGTGTACAGGGGCGGATACAGGTTTTAGAACAATAGTGGGCCCAACAGAAAAGCAGTTAGGGGGGCTGGGCGTGCGGTGTAAGCTCCCCAGCCAGGTCCACCCGGACAACAATACATTTTACTGCATTTTACACCAGTTTTCTGCCGTCTAGAAGCCACTTCCTCAAAGAAACTCACTAGTTTAGAACAGGCGTCATCTCACCTTTGAATGAAAAATACATACCAATATATCGGCATACACTGTACAGCATACATGATGTACATAACTTTCATCTGTTTTCTTGTGATACATGATTTTTACAGATATAAGGCACTTTTAGGATTTAGCAAATCGTTCTAATGCTTATAATTCAGAGAAAACATTAATTTGGTGTGTTGTAACGGTTACTGCGAAAGGGAGGGTTAGACCCCTTGGACCCACCCCTAAATCCGCCAGTGGTGTAGCATACTGCACCACTCACACACTTTGCGTCACATACTACACCAAAACACCACACCCCATCACGCAACACTATCATTACACTGTACGTACATTAAATTCACAATTGTGCAGTACAACACACACCGCAACTTACACTGTACGTACATTAAATTCACAATTGTGCAGTACAACACACACCACAACTTACACTGTACGTACATTAAATTCACAATTGTGCAGTACAACACACACCACAACTTGAAATGTGCAAGAACAAAGATCTATATAGACAACATTCTCCCAATCTAATTGATTATAATGATTTTTCAATTGGTCACTTAGAAAAACCAAACCCTTTGTAACAATCTCTTCGTTAATTTGTTAATTAATAAGACCTGTTTAATTACTTAATTTTAAGTTAAGCTCACGAAAAACAGGAGCACATGGCGTTGGCGCCAAAAATTTCTGTAAAGCACCGACCCGAAGTTTCGGGTTAACTTTCTATTTTCTGTTAGGTAAAACTTAAAATTGAAAAAATAGCTACAACACATTTTCTGTCGCTATGTATGTAAATTACGTTTGTGACTATGGTAAAATCTGTAAAATTAGCATTGCTTGATTAGACTAACATTTGTAAGTTTAAAAATAATGCAGTAGACCTAATTTTGCAGACTTTGCAAGACAATGTAGTTTGGTAGGGTGAATAGTTGGGATGTCCTTCCTTCAAAACAAAAAATGTAGCAATATTTCGTTGATTAATAATAATAATAATAATAATAATAATAATAATAATAATAATAATAATAATAATAATAACAACAACAACAACAACAACAACAACAACAACAACAATAATAATAATAATAATAATAATAATAATAATAATAATAATAATAATAATAACAACAACAACAATAATAATAATAATAATAATAACAACAACAACAACAACAACAATAGTAATAATAATAACAACAACAACAACAACAACAATAATAATAATAATAAACTCTTTCTTTTACAAAATATGAACACAAATATAATTAACAAATCACACACTTACATAAACAACGCATACAGGAACACGTCCCTAAAAATACAGGGCCCTTTTTAAGCGTAGGTAATTAAAAAATACCATAATTTATAACAAACACATCTACATATATATCACAGTGCTGAACGAATACATTAATTGTTAGCAAAATTAATTCGCGTCTCTTAGTTTAGAATCACGTATTGTTGAAATTTTATGCACATAATTAATCAACAGTTTCTTAACTTCCTCATCTCCACTTTTGTTTAAAAACATAAATTTATCAATATCACGCAGGGATGAGAATTCTGGAAAGATATTTGGAGTAATTAGCCAGTTAGAGCATCTGTAGCATTCCACATATAACGATAATTCTGCTTATTTATTTCATTATTTCAATGTGTTTCATAACAGCTAAAAAATTCTACCACTTTCTTTGAAATGCAAGTTTTTCAGACAAATTTCAAGATTCATTTATTCCACATAACTTTTTACACAAATGAAATTTTTTTCTAAAGTTTTTTTTTTCCTGTACATTAGGTGTAAGAGGTAATGCTACCAAAAAACAAATACGGACTGTAAATTTCATTAAAGAAGTTACATATCATACTCTAACTTAATTGTATATATTCACATTTCTTGCTAATCTTGTTAATTAATGTTATTTTGTTTGTTGATCTGTTTGTTTATTTGATGCGATGCACCAAGAGTACAAATAAAAATTATATATATACCACTACAGATAACATACTCAAAGTAAAATAATGTATATTTAAAATTTAACAATTATGTAATTACAATTCAACAGTGTAAATAATGCATAGAAAGTTACAATAATGCTTTGTGCTACATCATCTACGAGGTTACTAGTCCAAAAAGAAACAGTCCAAGAACGCAACCCCAAGGCATCCCATAAAATATTAAATAAACTTTTGAACGGATGGTATGCTGTTCTTGATGGTAGCAGGGCCTAAGATTAAGACCTCTAGAGGCCCTAGTCGGCTAGTCCTTGAGTATTGGAAGACTATGGTACCTCTATATATACATATCTAATTCAGAGTAAACTGCAAAATAAAATTTTGTCTATCGAAATGCAAAAAAATTCCATTAAAATTTGTTTACTGATAAAGTACACACAGTCAAAAGCAACATTATGCGGTTTTCAGTATCACCACATTTTCGTAAGCTTTAGCACACTAGAAATGTACTATGACACATTATTATCATCAGCTGGGCAGTGAGAAGTTCAGGCAGATCAGTAGTCGATACCCGTCATAATTGTAAACAAACACAGAAACCGCAACACATGTTCGCGTATATTTTACTTTTCGGTAATTATTCGATTTGAAAAAGAAATTTATGCGGGCCCGTTGGTTTGAAGAAACCAAAAAACTTGAAATTTAGTTTTAAGATTTTATTCTGAAATGCCTACATAAACAGTGAAGTAGTGTCATGTTGAAAAGCAGAAAACAAAGTGACGAGAACTACAGGTGAAATCATTTAGGTGTGAAAACAGGTTTAGAGATTGTGCATTCATAAAGACTGTAGAAGCCAATGAAAATTTAAACTGTAAAGAGAAAGATTTAACAATTTTAACAAGAACACCCGAAGGTGGCAGCACTACGCAAAACTCAAAAGAGTATGATGACAATAGAACATAAATTTAAATTTAGAGTAATTAAAATGATTTTCTTCTGTCCACCCGTCTTCCCCTGGAGCCCTACGCACATGCTTATCTTCCTTAATGATAAACCAGGAACTGCATGGAAGACATTTAAAACGTTAAGATTTCACAGTACAAACGCCTTGATGTAACTGAGTTGCTCCTCCAACAGAAAAACGCTGCCCAACTATAAATACACAGTAACCCATCCTGAGTCTGAGCTGAAATACATGATCTCACCTTTTGCTTCCCAACTCTCAAGAACCACAAGTGCAAGCCAATCTAAGCCGCGTGGAGCTTGCATAAACATGAGAAGCGTGGCAACTAACAGGCCGCTTCTGGAAGAATCCCAGACATTCCCCTGGGTGCGTTCTGGCCGGATCGCTTTCGTTGCTTGTGTAAGATTACACCACTGTTGACAATAGCGGCCACAGAACGGAAGTTGTAACGCCAACAGGGGGCGCAGCAACAGCAGTCAAATATAACACTTCATTTTTCAAATCTTTTTTGAGATTTTGAGTTTGAAAAATTGTGAACAGAAAACGAAGTTCAGTATTTACTTGGAAACAAAAGCGACGTAAGACCTTGTGGCAATACCGGGCCTTGTAACACGCGAACAAATGCTGTAAAAATATTTGTACGCCATTTTTGGGGATTGTGAACTATGTGAAACACGTAGATTTTATCAGAAAGAATCATGATGTTTTGACTAAGGAATCTTTATTGATGACAATCGCTAAGCGAGTTTTACTATTTTAGTTTAGTTATAACAGCCTATTGTGTATATGTGTATTTATGTGTTAATATTCTAAGTATGTAAATGCATTTGTCCATTTTTAATGTTAATGCATTTTAAATATTCAATAAATTATTATTATTAAATGAAGACCGGACGATTGTTTAGACTCAATCTCTTTTTAATTTACTGTCCAAAACATACATTTTCTTGCCTATAAAAGTTAACAGTTGTTCCTTATATTTGAATAATTAGCTTAGAAATTTAATTAACGGCAACCGAACACAGCTATTGCTTACGTCAGAAACTAATCACAGTTTGTGCAATGGCAGGCATCTTGCCTTGCGCATCAAGCACATTTGCATAAGTGTTACAGAACTGTTTAAACGCACAATGTCACGAAAAATGGGCTCTATGTCATATGACGTCAGAAACTAGCACTCCAGTGGTTATCACGGTATCGCCTTCTATTTGTCGGGCACGCGCATGCGACAAAAAAGCGCCATTGCCAATCTTAGTACATTCATTGAGCCCCGCGTAGCTTTAAAAGTTTAACAAAATTTGAGTATCCTAGGTAATTATTATTTAATCTAAGCTTTGCTTTAAAAAAAGCTATTGTAGTTTTCAATATTTTAGAGCCTTCTTTATACTGAACTAATGTTTACACAATCATCCGGTTTTCCTTTAACTATTATTATTATTATTATTATTATTATTATTATTATTATTATTATTATTATTATTATTATTATTATTATTATTATTATTATTATTATTATTATTATTATTATTTAAATTTCTATACCACTTTTTTCAGACCATGGCAGCACCACACTGGGAGAAGAGTCTCACACCATCAATGAACAATATTTTAGAGGGTACAGCGACCATTTTTACCGCGAAGGTAATTTTCGATAGCTAAAAACTGTTAAAGAAATAAATGTCAATTTTGTTTGTTTAGCTTTGAAAATTAGCGATCGGCGACTTTTAATAATGTTAAAAACAAGCAACTACTTTGGCCAATGGCATAAAGATATTTTGGCTTGCTTTTGCACAGGTTGCCGGCGAGCCACGACCAGCAGTCGAAGTCTTCCACGATCAGGAAAAGATAGAACCCAACAAATTCGTAGATATAAAATATTTTGACGATGGAAACGTTAAAATTATTTTCCACAAAGCCAGCAGAGATGATGACGGTAAGCAGTTTTTACGAGCCCTTGCGGGTTTACGCTACCTGGATCAGTAAATATTTAAAAGCTTAAAAGAAAGGCGCTAAACTCATAACTGAATTTCGATTTGTTTGGGAGTTGTAGGTTTGCTTTGTGGAAACTTGTTTAAACCCCATTTTGCGTGCAGTTTTGACGTAAATATTTAAAAGCTTAAAAGGAAAGGTCCTAAGATTGAACCTTGAGGCGCGCCAAGAAATTTCTATTTTAACGTGCGTAACGTATTTAGTTTCAGCTATCATAGTGACCTAGAAAAAAATTCTATCTTCTTGCTTTTAATAGCTGGCTTAGTTACGTTATCGTTATCGTGTACAAAAGGGGCCTCAACATTGAAAACTTGAGCTCAGGTTTCGCTAACTTCATTTGTAACTGTAAATACAAAATGTAAATTGGCGTGAACTACTCATAACTAATTTTCGATTTGTTTGGAAGTTGTAGGTTTGCTTTGTGGAAACTTGCTTAAACCCCATTTTGCGTGCAGCTTTGACGTAAATATTTACAAGCTTAAAAGGAAAGGTCCTAAGATTGAACCTTGAGGCACGCCAAGAAATTTCTATTTTAGCGTGTGTAAACGTATTTAGTTTCAGCTATCATACTGACCTCCAACAGTTATATCTTCTTGCTATTAATCGTCTCCAATATTTATTCTCTTCCGTAGAAGATGTAGTCAAAAGAGAATCAACAACCCCCTGTCTCAACCAAATTTTATTCTCTGTCTGTTTTGGTCTGTTCCTCAACTAGTCACAACACACGGTATGGTCAAATGACCACAATTCGCAACATAAAGTTGACACTCCCAGCAGCTAAAGATAAAAAACAAACTTTTAATTTGTGTTGAATGCCAAGTTGGGATTAACGTTTAAAACATTCGTTGCTATTGTAAAACTAATAAGCAAGCTAGCAAGTTTTTTTTCTTTTTTCTCCTCATCTCCTAAGTAATTGTTGCTCTTTCTCATACTTACTTTTTCTCATAAATTTTTCTATTTTACACTTTTTTGATGCTTATTTTTTCTTTCCATACTCTCAGTTTTTTAACTTTACTCACTAACCTTGGTCAAATTCCCCTGTTAAAAAGACCCCCTTTGAAACTACTACATATAATAATCCTAATTACTGAATAATTGTATTGTTTTGTTTAGATTTTGGTATCCAACTTCATTATTTTTTTGGATAATTTGTATCATTTATACTGTTTTCATTTGTATATTTTTCTTATTTGTTTTTGTTTTTGTTAATATTATCTGCAGCATCACTGTTAGTTTTAATATACTAATCTATTTATAAGAAAGGGCAGGAACTAGATGACCCCATGGTCCTTCCCTGCCCTCCTCCATGATTATAATTACTTAATATTTACAAAACTTTTGATGTTAAACTAATTGGAGAAAATAAATGCTCTATGTCTATGTCTGTGTCACGATCCTATGAGAAAAACCTTTCGTAGCCTCTTGTAACAAGTTTTTATAGTGAAAATTGAAATGCTTTAACTTTACATTTTCAGGCACTTACAAATTGGTAGCAAAGAATGAACATGGCGAATCGCACACAGAAGGTGAATTACTTATAGAATTTGACCCAACGGAAGGTTAAAGCGGATTGATCTTTCACCTCTGTAATTGCTAGTGAAGGTGTGCCATATTGCCAGAAATGAATCACTTGTAAATTAATAACAGCGACATGTAGGCCTAACTGAAGGCCTGAAATTCACTTATTTCCATTATAGCTGCCTTAGTAACATTTCTGTGTACAAGTAGGCCTCAACATTGTAGACTTGAGCTTAGATTTCAGCAAATTCATTTATGATTTTAAATTCAAATTGGCGTGCACTACTCGTAACTAAATTTCGATTTGTTTGGAAGTTGTAGGTTTGTTTTGTGGAAAACTTGTTTAAACCCCATTTTGTGTGCTGTTTTGACGTCACTAAATACTGCGTAACATCGCAATGCGGCCAGTTTTTGCTTTGTGTTTCTTTTACCAGGACATCCGGACATTTTTGACAACCATTTAATGCTGTAAAATTTCAACTATCCAGTTTGTTTGTGTTATTATAAAGCAATAGCCATTCTTGCTGTAACATATCAGCAAAGCCTTTTGTAATTCAGGGATAATAATTATAATTATTATAAAGATGTTATAAACAGTTCTTCTAATTAAGTTGCATATTTTGAAAGTAGCTTGGTAGTCTTATAATTTATTTAAGTTTGTTTCTAGTTTTGGGTTTTTGTTGAGTACTGTCATTGGTGAATTCAGACAACCGTACACACACATAGAGCGTTTTAATTGGTGCTTGCCCAAGCTGAACTTGATTTCTTCTTTTTTCAAATCATCTCAGTTGTTGTCTGGATTCATCGAATCCTCAATTTTCAAATAACTATGATAACTACATTTGTTATAATAACATTCTGCATTTGATCTATTGTGATTTTTTCATAATTTTTGTTAATAAAATGTCGAAATCCCTTGGCCAAGAAATCGATGAATTGTCTCATTTGTTACCGTATCCGTTATTGGTTCAATAAGCCTTTTCACAGTTCCAGCGATTGATGATGATCGTGAAAGTGAAAGAAATATATGACATGTATTGTCTTCATTTCATGTATCAGTATCATAATTCACTACTTCCACCAGCTTTTCAGTCATACTTTAGTCCAGTTTCAAATCAACATGATCATTACACAAGATATTCAGTCGGAAACTATGTACTCCCCCTTCCAAAAACAAATATAATGAAACAGTCATCAAAATATAATGCTATTAAAATATGGTTATCAATTCCGCGTGAAATGAAAACTCTTAATCTTTATCAATTTAAAAAAGCATCAAAGAATTACCTACTACAACGGTATAATTAACTCAC
>JAQGDQ010001968.1:0-19117 GCA_030141605.1 Tubiluchus corallicola
TAAGGATCACGACTGCATCGTTCTAAATAAGGAGACAGGGTATTGGAGTAAAGCAGAATGTGGTGAAAAGCATAGGTACGCTTGCGAAAGTGAAGCACGCTCTAATATGATAGGTATGTAAATGCAACATTTGAATTTTGACAAACTCAATAGTCGAGTGTTCACGTATGTGGTTAGCTGCAATAGCTAAAATTGTGATTAGTAAATGCGGTTAAGATTCCTCTGCTGCCTAATCTTATAGGTTTGATGCTTGATAAACTGACAGGTTCCAGGGCTCCTCTGTAGTGAACAACTGGCTTGCACTGTGCTAAAAACAACAGGGTATAGAAAATGCGTTTGCAATAAGAATTGTGTAAATAAAGTGCATTTTTTCTTTGTGTACAGTGCACAAAACACCGTGCAAATACAGTAGACTTTCATGTGTTCATTGTATACGGTGCATAGTGCACGCAAATACAGTAGACTTTCATGTATTCATTGTATACAGTGCACAGTACGCGCAAATACAGTAGACTTTCATGTATTCATTGTATACGGTGCATAGTGCACGCAAATACAGTAGACTTTCATGTGTTCATTGTATACGGTGCATAGTACACGCAAATACAGTAGACTTTCATGTATTCATTGTATACGGTGCACAGTGCACGCAAATACAGGACACTTTCATGTGTTCATTGTATACAGTCCGCAGTACGCGCAAATACAGTAGACTTTCATGTATTCATTGTATACGGTGCATAGTGCACGCAAATACAGTAGACTTTCATGTGTTCATTGTATACGGTGCATAGTACACGCAAATACAGTAGACTTTCATGTATTCATTGTATACGGTGCACAGTGCACGCAAATACAGGACACTTTCATGTGTTCATTGTATACAGTCCGCAGTACACGCAAATACAGTACACTTTCATGTGTTCATTGTATACAGTCCGCAGTGCACGCAAATACAGGACACTTTCATGTGTTCATTGTATACAGTCCGCAGTACACGCAAATACAGTACACTTTCATGTGTTCATTGTATACAGTCCGCAGTACACGCAAATACAGTACACTTTCATGTGTTCATTGTATACAGTCCGCAGTACACGCAAACACAGTACACTTTCATGTGTTCATTGTATACAGTCCGCAGTACACGCAAATACAGTACACTTTCATATGTTGATTGTATACGGTGCATAGTGCACGCAAATACAGTAGACTTTCATGTATTCATTGTATACGGTGCACAGTGCACGCAAATACAGCATACTTTCATATGTTGATTGTATACAGTGCACAGTGCACGCAAATTCAGTGCGCTTTCATGCGTTCATTGTATACAGTGCACAGTGCACAGTACACGCAAATACAGTACACTTTCATGTGTTCATTGTATACAGTGCACAGTGCACAGTACACGCAGATACAGTACACTTTCATGTGTTCATTGTATTTCATGCATTCATTGTATACGGTGCACAGTACACCCAAATACAGTGCACTTTCATGCGTTCGTTGTATACCGTGCACAGTACACATAAATACAGTATAGTTTCTTGTGTTCATTGCATACAGTGCACAGTACACGCAAGTACAGTATCCTTTCATGTATTTATTGTATATAGTGCACTGTACACGCAAATACAGTAGACTTTCATGTATTTATTGTATATAAGGCACTGTACACGCAAATACAGTATAGTTTCATGTATTTATTGTATACAGTGCACGGTTATTTTTCTCATCTTACATTTTTTGCTGTCTCTGATTTCCTTTATTATTATTTTAGACCGCTCATTTGCTTGTCCAAACACTTGGAAATCTTTTAATATCCGAACTTGTTTGAAAGTTGTAAAGTTTTCTGGTAAAACGTTTTACGAGACAGAGAAAGCGTGCCATGAAGAAGCCGGCTTTCGAATTAGTCACCTTGCAAAAGTTGATTCAGAAGACAAGCTGGATTTTATTGCAGAGGAAATGCACAATTCAGCTGTGACTGAGTAAGTTTCTGTAAAGTTTGTTATTTGGTTCGTTTCACATCATATTTTATAAAAAAGGCTTTGAGTTGTTTAGCCGTATCATAGAGATACATATAGTGCAAGTACTGAAAAATGTCTGATGTGTGTTGTCCATATAACGATATGATATAGATATATACAGTGTAAGTACTGAAAAATGTCTGATGCGTCTTGTCCGTATAACGATATGATATAGATATATACAGTGCAAGTACTGAAAAATGTCTGATACGTCTTGTCCGTATAACGATGTGATATAGATATATACAGTGTAAGTACTGATAAATGTCTGATGCGTCTTGTCCGTATAACGATATGATATAGATATATACAGTGTAAGTACTGAAACATGTCTGATACGTCTTGTCCGTATAACGATATGATATAGATACATACAGTGAAAGTACTGAAACATGTCTGATACGTCTTGCCCGTATAACGATATGATATAAGTACATGCAGTCTGGGGAACTGAAAAAAGATTGATTTGTCTCTAAGAATCATTCATAACTGTCATTTCTTCTTTGTAATTTCAGAGCTTGGATTGGATTAATGAGACTTGATGAATCTCGTCCTTACAAACATGTACTTGACTTGAGTGACGTCGATTTAAATTTCTTCTCCGATTCTGGCAATAGAGGTTCGCCATTTTAAACTTGTAAAACATTTTGCCATGTAACATCATTTTTAAATTAGAACTGAAGCGACCAGTTTTTCCTTGTTCAGTCTCATTTAAATACATGAAGGAGCCTCTAGGAATGAACGACATACAACCAGTTTATAAAGGCAGATTTACTGTATAGGACATTATGAACTAATTAAGTAATTAACAGAAGCCAATAGGTAATGATTAAGCAGACCAGTAAAGAAATTGATAAAGTAAATCATGCACTAATTATGTATTTACAAAAGCCAACAGGTAATGACTAAGCAGACCAGTAAAGAAATTGATGAAGTAAATTATGCACTAATTATGTATTTACAAAAGCCAACAGGTAATGACTAAGCAGACCAGTAAAGAAATTGATGAAGTAAATTATGCACTAATTATGTATTTACAAAAGCAAATAGGTAATGAATAAGCAGACCACTAAAGAAATTGATAAAGTAAATCATGCACTAATTATGTATTTACAAAAGCCAAATAGGTAATGACTAAGCAGACCAGTAAAGAAATTGATGAAGTAAATTATGCACTAATTATATATTTACAAAAGCAAATAGGTAATGATTAAGCAGACCAGTAAAGAAATTGATAAAGTAATTTAAGCACTAATTATGTATTTACAAAAGCCAAATAGGTAGTGATTAAGCAGACCTGTAGAAGAGAAATTGATACAGTAACAAATAGCTAATTGTTTGAGACTAAAGTTAAAGGAATTGAACTGATTTGTACATTAAGAGAAGGCTTATTAGGGTATATAGATAACTTTCTTTTATTGATAAAACAGTTTTAACTGTTAATAAAACTGTTTAACTGTTAATAAAGCTGCTTACCTATAGTGAATGAAGCTTTGCTGTGAATATTTGAGGAGGAACGATTGTTTTTTCTTTTTTAAATAAAAGTTTGCTAGAAATGTCCTTGCAAAGTTCTACATCAAGAAAATGATTCTAGTCTGCATCGTGAATCTCGTTTAGACTGTGCAAAGGTGAAACTCCCTGGTGAGGAATTGGAAGAAGAAGAAGAAGTGGAAGACGAAGAGGAACAGGAACAGGAACAGGAACGGGAAGAAATGATTCCTGCAGAACTTTTGACAGAGTCGTGCTCTGGGTCACTCAATGCAGCAGTCTGTGAATTCTATAAACATTCGTCAGGTTTGAGTTTTGCCACATTTGCTCCTCCACCTTGACACCAGTGTGTCCTCCTTTACTTTCGTTGTAACTGAAAGAGGTTTTGAATTAAGGAAAGGACAACTCACTTAGCATGTCGGGTGTATCTTACTGTTATCACTTAAAGCAGAACCGGAGCCAATGTTAAACTGTTGGCCAAAACAACCTGTTCTTTAAAATATTGAAAGGAAACATACTATTTTTTCAATAATGACTTACGTGAAAGAATTGTTACCACACAAACACAATTTCTCGTTCGCCTCACCAGTTCTTCGCTGCTACATGCATTTCTCCATTCTGTAGTTAGACGGGCACTAGCACCTGCATTTCGAAAAGCATTGCACAAAAAACGGGTGCTGTACCTCTCAGTTCAGACGCGTTAGCTTATGAGGTACTGCACACGCTCGACTGCTCATGCGTCTGTACAGCTGTAAATTTGAAATTTGAATTTTTCTTTTAAAACTTGCCTAGTTTGTGTACAACACAGTGAATCTTTTGCAGTTGGACTGTTCTTCAATTTTCGCTTTCACAAACACGTGCAATACTCGCATGGAATGTTTTTGATGTTGAAAATTATGTTAGTTTGTGATGTCGTCAGTAGTTGGGCTCACCCCCCGTTAATTAAATTTTTAACGTATTTGATTAAGCCGTATAACTTTTGCAATTTTTTGGCAAAAAACGGCCGAAAATGGCCATTTTTGGAGGTTCTTTCGCACCCCGTTCCTCCCGGTGGGCCCGATTCGAAAAATAAACCATCAATGGCACGACACTAGATCAAGACCTTTCGTTTGATGTATAGAACGCCGCAAATGGTGCCCTCGTCGAAGCTGTAGCCTCGAATCGTATATATAAATATATATATTAAGATACCAAGAATATTAATATATAGATCAGAAACACTGTATTATTAGAAGTGTTAAAATGCATACTTTTAACAGACTTGAAAATGGGGTAGTATATAAAAAATCATCCTCTCTTCCTTTAAACTCTAGATATAACACAAAAATTTGCAGAAAATTGTTTATAAAGCATAAGGTTAATTTATGTTACCGCTGTATAGACGTTTTCAGCGTGATGTTAGCCGTCATTACCGTGAAAATTATGACTTAACTGGGAGACTTTGTGACTTTTCGTAAGCGCGTCGTTGCTTTTCGTAAGCGCGCTGCTTGAACTAATTCAAACTTCTGCAGCTTATCTAACATTCATGTTCTGCTTGTTACCCGTAGATTCAACAGAACTGCACATACTTACAAAGTTAATATCAGCAATTACAATAAAATCACAAGGAAATTGATTCGTACTTCTAAACACAAGTACTACACTAACTGTTTTAAGATTCACTATATTCACTCACTTTAAGAGAGGTATTAATGAAATAATAAGCAAAACGAATAACAGGCAAACTTTTCCTGAATACATGCTCCCAGAAGACAAAAAGGAGCATGACAAAACAGAAATTGGAAGTGAATTCAATGAATATTTTTCGACCATTGGAGTAAAACTGGTAAAAAAGTTGCAATGTCCAAAGACGGTTTTCAACAATACTTACCAGTACAGAATGACTTATCCGTTAATTTAATTAAGGAAGTAACCTGAGACGGAGTAAATAATGTTATTCAAAGTCTAAACTCCAAACAATCTGCGGTTTTGATGGTATATCAACCAAACTTTTAAAAGATTTAAAAAGCGTTTTGACTGGCCCATTTACAGTCATATTTAATCAATGTCTTCGTCTAGTGACGTTTCCCGATTAACTTAAATTAGCAAAAGTTCCATCCATTTATAAAGTAGATGAAAAACAATTAATTAGCAACTATAGACCAATCTTCATTTTGCCTGCTGTTTCAAAGATCCTCGAAAAAATAATGTTTAATCAACTTTTTAACAATCTGACAATTAATAACTTCTTATATTCAGCACAGTATGGTTTTAGACCACAACACTCAACAGAATTAGCAACACTGGAATTTATAAAAGTGTTAGAGGCTATGGTGTCTGCCAATGCCCCGGTTGGGATATTTGTCGATTTAAGCAAAACCTTCGATATGTTAGATCATGATGTTCTTCTTTATAAATTGAAAAATTATGGCCTAAATGTGCATGCAATAGTATTTATAGAAAGTTACTTAAAAAATCGTGAGCAATATATTGTATATGATAACTGTTCATCTGATGTTCTCCCAATAAATATAGGCGTCCCGCAAGGATCCATTTTAGGTCCACTTTTGTTTATTATTTATCTAAATGACATAACACGTATTTCAGAATACTTTAAATATATATTGTATGCAGACGATACATGACTTCTTACAACTTCAGTCGTACATCACGGTCATCACCCAAATGTTAACTGTGACGATGAACAGTTAAACGTCTTGATAAACAAAGAATTGCAAAAGTTAACAAATGATTATTAGAAAACAAAGTTTCTTTAAACATAACTAAAACTAAATATATACGTACAGCCTTAGATCTTGAAGTTAGTGATACTGAAATCAAACGTGTCACGTCATTTAAATATCTGGGGATAGTCATCGATGAACATTTGCCTTGGTCTCTTCATACAGATGTCTTAAATAAAAAGATTTGTAATGCTCTTGGAATAATTAATAAACTAAAGCATTTCTAAAACAAAATATATGATTTTTCATACTATAAACAAGCGGATACCAGCCTTAGATGTTAAAGTTAGTGACATTGAAATTAAACGTGTTACGTCGTTTAAATTTCTGGGGATAGTCATCGATGAACATTTGCCTTGGTCTCCTCATACAGATGTCTTAAATAAAAAGATTTGTAATGCTGTTGGAATAATTAATAGACGAAAGCATTTCTTAACTCTTTTGGCCAAAATGAAAATATATGCTTGTCTTATTACCTGTCATATTAATTATGGAATACTCTTGTGTGGATCCAAGTGTATTAGAGTAGAGAAAATCGCTCAAAAAAGTTGTAAGAGTAATCACCTGGGCTAAATACAAAGCTCATACACATCCCATATTTACAATGTTAAAAATTCTAAAGATTAAAGATGTTTATTCTGTTGCAATTGCGAAATATTATTATAAATACGCAAATGAGTTTTTACCAATGTATCATAAAAATTTGCCACTGGTTTATAACTTCAATGTCCAATCTTATCTTGCAAGACAACAGTTACAGATGCATTATTGTAAAACACCCACATACGCTGAGCAGTGTCTCACATACACTGTTCCTAATATGATCAACAAATTCCCCAGTAAAATTAAATTTAAGTTTTTAACAGCTAGAATTATGGTTTAAGTTGCATTGTTACAGAATTAAAAGAGCATTATCTCTCTTCTTTGTAGTGACTCATCTAATCTACCTCATTGCTGTGTATGCCAACTACATTAGTGTAACTTAGCATGATAACTCTCGTTATGGTAACTCTTACATCACTCTTGTAACTCTTGTAAAGTACTCTGTTTTTCGGGTGGCTGCCACGTCTGCAACCTTACAGGTTTTTTGTGGCATGAATATTGTTTAAATAAATTGTCTACTACTACTACTACTACTACTACTACTACTACTACTACTACTACTACTACTACTACTACTACTACTACTACTACTACTACTACTACTACTACTTACTACTACTACTACTACTTACTACTACTACTACTACTACTACTACTACCTACTACTACTACTACTACTACTACTACTACTACTACTACTACTACTACTACTACTACTACTACTACTACTACTACTACTACTACTACTACTACTACTACTACTACTACTACTACTCATGCGAAAATATCACAAAATGGGCAATAACTGTAATAACATCATAGCCGGCGGAAATTGGTAGCGCGCTACTTTACTTTAGTCAACGAATGACGTCATTGGTGGAAGAATGAGCGTTCAGAATGGGAACACTCAAGCATGAAATGATTGTGACTTTAAAGTGATTTTACTAATTACATGAGGCACTTATCACATTCATATTACTAAATCCTTCTAACATTTTTTACGAATATTGAAAAGAGCCATCTTTACGGCCATTATTGAGTGACTTTTTAAAAGAAGACCAAATGGTTTTTCATATACTACCCCATTTTCAAGTGGGATAAAAAGTATACATTTTAACACAACTAATACTGCAAAAGCGTTTCTGATAATTAAATGATAGATAGAAAACTTTGTTAATGGCGGGCCAGCCCAACTACTCATGACATCACAAACGAACATAATTTTCAACAGCAAAAATATTCCATGAGCGTGTTGCATGTGTTTGTGAAAGAAAAAATTGAAGTACAGTGCTACTGTAAGATATTCAGTGTGTTGTACTAAAACTAGGCAAGTTTTAAGATAAAAATTCAAATATCAAATTTACAGCAGTACTCACGCCTAAGCTCTCGAACGTGTGTAGTTCGTCACAAACTAACACATCTGAACTCAGAGGTACAGTACCTGTTTTTTGTGCAACGTGTTTCTGAAATGCAGGCGCTAGTGCCCGTCTAACTAGCGAACGGCAAAATGCATGTAACAGCGAAGAACTAGTGGCGCGAACGCGAAATTGTGTTTGTGTGGCAATAATTCTTTCACGTAAGTCATTTTTGAAAAAATAGTGTGTTTCCTTTCAATATTTTAAAGAGTAGATTGTTTTGACGTACAGTTTAAGATTGGGTCCGGTTTTACTTCCACTAATCTCCTAATGTTTATGAACTCATAAAAAGTCGATGTTCTATAGTTAATGCAGTGTGTGATTAGTTAATGTCATGGGACACAAAAGTGTACCCTGCCTGCAGAATGAGCCAATTACATAAATAGTTAATACAAAAATACGAGTAGGTCATCAGTTAATACTTATTTGACATATACAAGGCCCATAGAACAGATACGATATTAGAAACCATTACTAATGTTTATCAACTTATAAGCCAATACAAACGCATATAAAAGAATCAATTCCAGTGGTATTAATACAATTATTCCGAGAGTCCCACCGGGCGCCGCTAGAACGCTTTTTCCGCAGGCTGTTTGGTCAAAATTTCGAAAAAATCGCGAGTTGGGTCCGGGAAAACGCCCGTTACGGGACACCGTGGCCCTCTCGCTAATTCTAGATAGGCCTATGACACCCATCGCTGAACGGGCTATCTATCCATACCCAGCACCACCCTCGACCCGTTCCCGTTCTCTACATCTCAGCCGTATAACTTTTGCAAAAAACGGCCGAAAAATGGCCATTTTTTGAAGGTTTTTCGCCTCCCCTTCCTCGCGGTGAGCCCGATTCGAAAAAGAAAGTATCAATGGCACGACACTAAATCGAGACCTTTCGTTTGATATATAGATCGCCGCAAATGGTGCCCTCGTCCGGGCTGTAGCCTCGAATCTTATATATATATATATATATATACCAAGAATATTAATATAAGAGTATAGATAGAAATAATCCCAAAGATATGCAGCTTCAAATACAGTTGATTCTAGCATAAGTTGTTCATTGATTGAAAAGACAGTCTGCAAAATAGCTCGAAATACAATTACGCTTACAATCAATTAGTAAAATGTTTAGTGAACTTTATGTACTTAGTTGTACAACAATTTGAAAAGTATGCCACTGGATGGATGACCTGACCTGAGTTTATGAAAAATATTGTTGTTTATAATAGCAGGTGTAGGATTTGCGTGGATAATTTTTGACTTTTCTGCTCTAATACAGGGTTCCCACATTCAGGAAAAATCCTAGAAAATCCTTGAAAATACAGGTTATCTTGGAAAGTCATGAAAATGTCAGAGAATAAGATAATTTTGTAAAAAGTCGGGGAAAATGATGAAGATGGGACGAAAAGTCGGAGAAATTGGAAAGGGTTACAAAAATAATCACCGTGAACCGATATTTTTCCTAACGTATTTTTCAGTGATTTGAGTTCAAATAAAATTTTCCTATGACAAGAATCCCAGTTTCAATTTATGTTCCAAAAATAATTGGCCCACACATTATGTATCAGTATATGTATGCATATCCATATACAAAAATGTCTAAATATGTATACAGGTAATGCAATTTCTGCTTACCTTGGTCATGGAAAATCAATATTTGGTCAAGGAAAAGTCAGGAAAATTTATTTTGAAATTCTGTGAGAACCCTGATAATATCAGAGCTGATCCAATATTAGTTTTCTGTGTGTGTCGTAGTTTGAACACTCAAAAAGCACGCAAACACAAGAGCAAATATTTATTGATATAATATATGTGTCTTATGCAGGCTGTTAAAGTTTACTTTATGTTATCTGTTTAAAACATGTATTTGATATTTTAGCACGGTCCTACGAATGTGATAAAAATGACGTTTTCAATGGAGATGGGAAATGTTACCGTTACATGAACGCTTATGACTTTTATAAAAATATGTTGGAGAAATGTGAATCTGCTGGACTTGATCCACTGACCGTTAAGTCTGATTATGACGTGCACGCCATTCGAGCTGCTAATTGGTAATTTCATTTTCTTTGCTGTTATCATAATGATTTGCAAGTTTCGTGTTTTTTAACCTTTAGCCGACCAAGTGGTTTTTATGTTACAATAAAGACCAATCAGGGTAAAAAATTACCTCATGAAAGTTTTGCTTAATATGTGTTACTAACTGGACAGAATGACCAACTGGTAATTGAGGTGCTCCTATTAGTACAACACCAAGCTCTATGGCAAGTTAGCGTAGATATATGCGGGCACCAAGGATAAAAAAGGGCTTTCCACCATTGCACTATAATGTTTATGCTATATTATTATTATTATGCTTGGTTTTCAAGTCTTGTGAAAGTTTTTATAATAGCCTAACGATATTCACTGTTTAATTCTAAGACATCCACTTTGCCTGTCGTGGTGACTTTTGTGACGACAGTAAAACACAAAACAAGAACTTTTCCTTCTGCCATAACGCTAAATTTATTCTTTTCTTGAAAGCGCAATAAACATTTTTTCTCTCAATCTCAACTCAACAACTAACTTCCTATTTTAACTAGGTTAACTCCCCAAACCAGCTAGACGTAAATTAATTCGCTTTGGCTTCCTTACGGCGGGTGAATCGTGAAGACCAAACTTTACGACATTGCTTTCACTTGCTGGATCGTTTAAAATTTTATCTTCATCAGCTTCAAGCTTAGCCACCCGTACAGCTAAAGTTCCAGCCATGTTACTAAATGAAGAATGGCCACAAACTTTAGTATGAAATTTCCTCAACAGATCGTCAGAAGAATCACTTTGCAGAATTTGAAGTTTGCAGGACTTCTCAGTTTTAAATGTAAACACATGGTGTTGTCAGAAAGAAAAAAAAACTGCAAGTTAAATTCCAAAATCTCGTCTACATAAAAGACCATTTTGCAAATAACTTTGTAAAAAAGCATGAATAATAGTTTTCAATAAAAGCAAGGTATGGTGGCATGACAAATCGAAAAAAATTTACTCTCTACCAGTTTGATCATATTTCATTGCCTGCATCAAGATAAAAAATGTAAGCAAACACTCCTGGGGTGATTTTTTACCTTACCTTGGTCGGCTAAATGAAAAGACAAATCAATTAGAATGTCGAGTTCATTTTTTTATTGTCACTTAAAGCACAAGGAAGCCCTCCACAAATTTAAACTCCCACAATGACTGTTAGACACAGCCATTTTAATAGTAGATCGTTTAAAATAAGTTTAGACCACATTGCGTAAAGTTTGAAAAAATAATCAGAACATTCGCAGCACACATGTTACTAACTAAGTAAAGTTTTAAATTAATGAATCTTGTCAATAAGATTAAAAATACGTTTTTGGTTAGTGAGTGGTGCACCCTGGAGGGTGAGTCAGCGACATTTTACCAAGTGGCACGAACATTTTAAATTATTATTTCTAATTACATAAGTCTTTCCAGCACGTAAATGAAATGCTAAGTAATATAGATTTGCATGGAAAATTTTATGGGACATAATTTAACATTTCCTTTTCTTTCACTGATTTACGTTGCGCGTAGGTGACGTCATGTAATGGCGACTTCAGAACAGTGTTGCGGGAGATTTAAAATGAAAATGAACAAAAATTCCTTTCATCGCGATTACGATAGATGCATAAAATTGCTATAATGTAATATAACTTTTTAATGCCTTTCTTCTGAAACCTACATCTGGTACCCCTTTTCTTGTCCTTTACGCCTGGAAAAGTATAACAAAGGAATTTGTAAAAAATTATCTATAAAGTAAAAAGTTAATTTATACTAGCGTCGTATAGAAATTTTCAGCCGCCGTGGTAACCGCCATTTGCTTGAAAATTGTCACGTAACTTTATGACTTTTTAATAATCGCGTCGTGGCTTTTTGTAAGCGCGCACTGCTTAAAATAATTCCAACTTCTGACGCTTACCTAGTGTTTATACAAAGATATCATAAAATTAGATGTCTGTTTTTTGTGTGAAACCTTATACTTTTGACAGATAATTGACAATGGGAGCTCCCAAGCGTGAAATGATTGATTGCAAATTTGAAGTGATTTTACTAGTTACACGAGTCACTTATCACATTTTTCACGCGACTGCAAATAGTGCAATTACAAGTTTCATTGTTGTTCCTGTTTAACATGGTGGCTATTGAGAAATTTCACTTTTTACACAATATTCATTAATTTTGTTACAACGAGTATTTACAACGAAAAAAACTAACAGATCCATTAAGAGGGGTTCTTGAGCTTTGTAATGTCACATTTTTGTGCCAAGATCATCTATGGGTTTTGGTGTTTTCGGTAAATTTATTTAATGTTTTATGTTGTTTTGTTCAGTAAATGAAGCGTTTTTCATTGGGTACTAGCTAATTTAAACAAAAGTAGCTAGCATCTTCAAATAGCTAATGAAATATCCAACGGAAATAATTATGTTATTTATCTAAATGCAGGACCTAAACTTTTTCAGCACTAATGATATTTGTAAAAAAAAATTGTGTAAAATTTCACACAGCAGCAAGCTACAGCTTAGCTGGAACAATAGGTTGCCATGGGGTTTGTGACGCACAGCTGCTATGTTCATTGTCCTGCTGTAGCTTCTTTCTTCTTCTTCAATGAATCACACGTCCAGGGACATGATTCTGCTCATCTCTCTATGCCAGGACTCCCTACACGCTGCAATGCCCCAAGTGGATTTATTTCTAAGGATCAATGCTGAAGTGTTTAAATCTTTCAGTGCAAAATCTAAATATGTTAACATTTGTCCTCCTGCAGGTTTTTTAGCTGCTTCCATGGCCTGTTGAAGAGCTATCTTCACTGGAACGTCATCAGGTTGTCTAAGCATATGCCCAATCCATCTTAAACGTTGTCTTTTTATTTTTCTTGTCCAAGATTCTTCTTTTATTTTTTCATATAGATCTTTGTTTGAAATTTTCTTTGGCCATCTAATACCTAAGATGTTTCTGTAATTTCGCCTTTGGAACGCATCGATTTCAGCTTTATGATTTGCTTTTAATGTCCAGAGCTGAGAGTTATACAGAAATACAGTTTCGACTATGGCTGAGAATATTCTGATAGCTTCTAACATCATACTGCTGGAATGGACATTGCTAAAGTTGACGTTACTATGGTGACTGAGGAATTTTTAGTCTGCCATCTAGGGGCGAGTTAAAAAACAATGCAAGTGTGTAATTCAACTACTTGCAGTCGCATGAATTACTAAATCCTTATAACATTTTTCACAAACATTGAAATAAGCATAATGTACCAAAAGCGCTAATTGGCCTTTCCTTTAATGCCCAAATGTGTGTGTGATACACAGTAAAGCTTCAATCCTTGTTCACTGCCTGTAGCTTGAGTCAAACATGTAGAATAACAAGATTTACAGAAAACACGTTGGTGTTAATTTCTGCATGACTATTTCTTTTCATGCCGGTACGTATCTCATCATGGAGCTCCTATGTAGATGATGCATTTCAAGAATAATTCTCAGGACTTCGTGTATATATATATATCGTTGCCCAAATTTATTTTTTGCATTGAATGTAAAGGCATGTTCAAATGGCACTTTACCTGGTAAAATGTCTCTGACTCACCTTCCCAGTGTGCACCACTGATTCGGCAAAAACGTGTTTTTAATCTTATTTGACAAGTTACAGTAATTTATACTTTTGCTTTGTTAGTGAAGTGTGCGCTACGAAAGCTCTGAATATTTTTTCAAACTTCACGCAATGTTATCTAAGCTTGTTTCAAGTGACTTACCCACAAACTGGCTGCACCTAGCGGTCATCACTGGAGTTTAAATTTACAAGTTTTATAAAGAGATACTGTTAACGCAAGCCTTGTGCACAATAAGACAGTCTGTAACTGATACAAAATTTCAAACGATTTTTTCTAGCTTTGTGCTAGCGATGCTTTAACATCATCACCTGTCATCATCATCATCGACTTTACATCACCTGTTAACAAACACTCTGTCTTTTAATTTATTTCAGGAAATGACAATGATGATGAAAGTGCTAGACCAAATGACATTTGATGAAAAGTCGTTATTTTATGAATTTCGTCGTAATTAAACAATTTTATGATAGTGATATTAATAATTTTTTGCAGGCCCTTCAATGTCTGGTCGTCTGCAAAGTTTAATGATGCTACTGGAATGTTTGAATATCCAGATGGTTCAAGCTTTGGTTATTATGATGCCATTGCAGAAGAGTTTGTTTGGACAGGCTATAATGCTTGGTTAGAAGCAGATGATATTCCAACAGTTGAAGAATTTTTAGAGGTATCAGGATTTGTTAAATAAAAATCAAAGATCTTTAATGCCATGGAAATAATTATTTATTGGAACTATTAATAAAAAACTCAGGAAAATGAAAACGATAAAGTGTTCAATACATCACTAGATACCATTTTTAGGTGGAAAGAAAAATAGCCACGCCCTGTTACTTTGGCTATTGTTTAATGTCTAACAGCCATGTGGCTTTGCATATTGTTTAACAAACAAGTCTGACAGCCGTGTGACTTTAGCTGTTGTTTAACAATGCACGTCCGCATGACGTTGGCTATTGTTCGACAATGCACGTCCGCATGACGTTGGCTATTGTTCGACAATGCACGTCCGCATGACGTTGGCTATTGTTCGACAATGCACGTCCGCATGACGTTGGCTATTGTTCGACAATGCACGTCCGCATGACGTTGGCTATTGTTCGACAATGCACGTCCGCATGACGTTGGCTATTGTTCGACAATGCACGCCTGACTACTATGTTGCTCTGTTTACCAACAAGACATCACTGAGCAGGGACAAAAAACAAAAGATCACTGAAAACACAGCAATTGTTGTAGCAATTTAGTAAGCCTTTTTAGCCAAAATGTTGCTGTTATATAGAAATGTTCAGATACACTGTTTGTGGTGTATTAAGCAGAAAAACGCAGAGGAACGTAACTGCTTCTAAACTGTTGCAGATGCATTCTTTGAATTCTCTTATTAATGATATTTTGTCCTTAATCTAATAAATGTTAACATATTTAGATTTTGCACTGAAAGATTTAAACACTTCAGCATTGATCCTTAGAAATAAATCCACTTGGGGCATTGCAGCGTGTAGGGAGTCCTGGCATAGAGAGGTGAGCAGAATCATGTCCCTGGACGTGTGATTCATTGAAGAAGAAGAAAGAAGCTACAGCAGGACAATGAGCATAGCAGCTGTGCGTCACAAACCCCATGGCAACCTATTGTTCCAGCTAAGCTGTGCCTTGCTGCTGTTTGAAATTTTACACAATTTTTTTTTACAAATATCATTAGTGCTGAAAAAGTTTAGGTCCTGCATTTAGATAAATAACATAATTATTTCCGTTGGATATTTCATTAGCTATTTGAAGATGCTAGCTACTTTTGTTTAAAAAGTATGACCTGAAATTTTATACCACTCATATACTGCCTTTTACATACAGGGCTGTAACGCTGTATAAAACATGTAAATTTAAACTCTCGCTATGACCGTTAGATGCAGACATTTTGACGATAAATTTCAATCAAGTTTAAATAACATTGTGTAAAGTTTGAAAAAATAATGAGAACATTCGTAGCGCACACGTCACTAATTTCTGGTAAAATTTTAAATTTCTATATCTTGTTAATAAGATTAAAAATGCGTTTTTTGGTTAGTGAGTGGTGCACTCTGGAGGGTGAGCCAGTAACACTTTACCATTTGGTGTAAGCATTTTAGATAATTAATAATTTTCTAGTTACTTTTCTAGAAATTTTCTTTTCTAGTTACATATATCTTTCAAGCAGGTAAGCGAAATATAAAGTAATATAATTTTGCATGGAAAGTTTTTTGGGACATAGTTTAACATTTCCTTTTCTTCCCCTGATTTTATTTTGTGCATATATGACGTCATGTAATAGCGCTGTGGGAACAGTATTACGGGAGATATAAAATAAAAATAAACAAAAAATCCTTTCAACGTAAGTACGATATTCGCATAAAATTGCTATAAAGTTGCATAATTTTTAAGGCGTTTTTTCTGAAATCTCGTTCAGGTACCCCCCCTTTCTTGTCCTTTAACATTTTTCAGTTGTTCATTGTAGATGGTCCATTGTATATGCCGTGTGTGTTTCCTTAAATTACAATCTTTTAGTCAATATTCGCAGCACTTACATAACTGTATTATTACACAATATACATGTTTACATAAACTTTTTTGATTCTTTTTTAGGATGAAAATTGTGTGACAATGAAAACCACAGAACCATACGAGTGGCACGATGCCAAATGCAAGGATGACCATGCTTTCATATGTGAGACAGCTGCAGCTATACCTGAAGGTAAACTGCACTAACTGCTTCAAATATCTAAAAAAAATGTTGTTATTCAATGGCTTCAGCACTGTTAGAGTCTCAGAGAGGCATTTTTACAAAAAATTCTCAATCTCTCCTTCAGTAGTACCTCCTACCTACCGATTCTGTGTAGTTTAAAAGTATTTTTACAGCCCCCACCTCAACGATCAGCCCCCTCCCCCACGGTCCCTACTGGCTGGTTGTAGGTAGTTCAATGCCCCAGGCAAAAGTATTTTTACAGCCACCACCTCAACGATCAGCCCCTCCCCCACGCTCCCTACGGGCTGGTTGTAGGTAGTTCAATGCCCCAGGCAAAAGTATTTTTACAGACCCCACCTCAACGATCAGCCCCTTCCCCCACGGTCCCTACGGGTCGGCTGTAGGTAGTTCAATGCCCCTGGCAAAAGCATTTTTACCGCCCCCTCCTCAACGATCAGCCCCTTCCCCCACGGTCCCTACGGGCTGGCTGGAGGTAGTTCAATGCCCCAGGCAAAAGCATTTTTACCGCCTCCTCCTCAACGATCAGCCCCTTCCCCCATGGTCTCTACGGACCGGTTGTAGGTAGTTCAATGCCCCAGGCAAAAGCATTTTTACCGCCCCCTCCTCAACGATCAGCCTCTTCCCCCATGGTCTCTACGGACCGGTTGTAGGTAGTTCAATGCCCCAGACAAAAGCATTTTTACCGCCCCCTCCTCAACGATCAGCCCCTTCCCCCATGGTCTCTACGGACCGGTTGTAGGTAGTTCAATGCCCCAGACAAAAGCATTTTTACCGCCCCCTCCTCAACGATCAGCCCCTTCCCCCACGGTCTCTACGGACCGGTTGTAGGTAGTTCAATGCCCCAGACAAAAGCATTTTTACCACCCCCTCCTCAACGATCAGCCCTTCCCCCACGGTCCCTACGGGCTGGCTGGAGGTAGTTCAATGCCCCAGACAAAAGCATTTTTACCGCCCCCTCGTCAACGATCAGCCCCTTCCCCCATGGTCTCTACGGACCGGTTGTAGGTAGTTCAATGCCCCAGACAAAAGCATTTTTACCACCCCCTCCTCAACGATCAGCCCCTTCCGCCACGGGCTCACTCACTCCAAATGTTGAATCTTCATGTACAATATTAATCATAAAACTAATAGGATTACATGCAAATATTTTATATTTACTATTTTTTCAAATAAATCACAATTTTTCAAATATTTTATATAACTTCATTAATTTTTTATAAAGTTAATACTCTTAATTAATTACTTACAAGTTAGAAATATAAAACACAGTCAGTACGTAATAATGTTAGCCAACTCTGAAAAGTTATGTTAAACAAACCCACAAATATGTAAATGCATCCGCATTGCTATAAGCACTGGTGCGCTTGTGGATCAGATTACATTGCACCAACTTGTATAGGCATCCTGCAATGCTGCTGACCAACGGTCAGTCAATGCTGAAAAATGGACGGCTGACCTCACAATGATTGACGGGTAACCAATAAACTTTGACGTCGTACACTATAGATATGCCTATGCTCTCAAGTGAGAAATCAGTCCTCAGAAAGTTTGAAGCGAGAATTGAAAATAATCGTCCAGAAGAGACTGATTGCGCAACAGTTGATAAGGTGTTTTTCCGTCATCTCTTAGCAGAAATCCCTTCAACTTTTGTGCTGCTTGCATGGCATATGCTGATCAAACTTCGCAAAATGCATGGCCAAAATGTGCACACAGTTTTTGATTGCTTAGTAATGTCATCAGTGAAACACTCCGAAAGAGATAAAAGTGATCATTTAATAAGTGAAGATGCACAAAATGGAATCTTGGGACCTGCAATGAAATGCCAACTGACTTTATGAAGCATTTAAAGAATAACAATTATCAGAATGCTTGTTAAGTGTGTGGCTTCCTTTGGTGACAATAACAAGATGATATGCAAAGAAGAGTGTAATCTCAAAACATCTTTGATGAAGAAGCTGATTACAGGATGGCACATCACATCACAGCTTCACTGGCTCTTGGCCTATAAGGTGACCAACTGTCGTGATGAGCAGTAATTGCGCTGCAACCAAATTCCAAAGTTTGATACTTGAGGATCAAGCACCAGCTTCAAAAGATTATCGTAAATCAAACATAAACCAGGCCCAAGCATTTTTCTTGTTGACTAACATTACAAGTGACCAACTCTAGTGACCTATTTTAACAGGTATCGACAGGTGTACATCCAGGTATAGGCAGCTAGTGCCATCTAGTAGAAAAAACATGTGAAAATTTTATAACAGACTGTTACATATATAGTCAGTGGCCATGTGAGTCTAGATATGTTTTGTGTAAGAAGCAACCCAAGCCTCGTTTGGTGAACAAGTTGTGCACACTGAGATGGTAATTTGGTGCTGTTTTAACAGGTGTCATATTTTAATAATATTTAAGAATTGTCTTTTCTAGTTACTTAAGTCTTTCAAAGAGCTAAGCGTAATGCTAAGTAATATAACTTTGTGTGGA
>JAQGDQ010001374.1:0-43982 GCA_030141605.1 Tubiluchus corallicola
TAATAATAATAATAATAATAATAGTAGTAGTAGTAGTAGTAGTAGTAGTAGTAGTAGTAGTAGTAGTAGTAGTAGCAGTAGTAGTAGTAGTAGCAGTAATAGTAGTAGCAGTAGTAGCAGTAGTAGTAGTGGTAGTGGTAGTGGCAGTGGTAGTGGTAGCGGTAGTAGTAGTAGTAGTAGTAGTAGTAGTAGTAGTAGTAGTAGTAGTAGTAGTAGTAGTAGTAGTAGTAGTAGTAGTAGTAGTAGTAGTAGTAGTAGTAGTAGTAGTAGTAGTAGTAGTAGTAGTAGTAGTAGTAGTAGTAGTAGTAGTAGTAGTAGTAGTAGTAATAATAATAATAATAATAATAATAATAATAATAATAATAACAATAATAATAATAATAATAATAATAATAATAATAATAATAACAATAATAATAATAATAACAATAATAATAATAATAATAATAATAATAATAACAATAATAATAACAATAATAATAATAATAAGCGCTTCATGTAATTAGTAAAGTCACTTTAACGTCGGGATCACTTCATGTTTGGGTGCTCCCATTTTTTCATCAATGACGTCATTCGTCTTGAAGAAATGTAGGGCAATGTCAATCATCACAAGTACAGGTTTTTACAAAATTTTGCAACTTTTGCCTGAACATTAGGTAGGCTGCAGAAGTTGAATTAGTTTAAGCTGCACGCGGTTACGAAACGCCACGACTCGCTTACGAAAACTCACGAAGTCTCCCCAGTTAAGTCATGATTTTCAAGTGAATGGCGGCAACCACCACGCCTGAAAATTTCTATTCAGATGTAGTAGACTTTAAATTTATGCTTTATAGGCAGTTCTTTGCAAATTTCTTTATTATATTTTTCTAAGTTTAAGTGATAACAGTAAAATAAACCCAACATACTGAGTGACTTGTTCTTTCCTTTAAAGAAGAAGAAAAACAGAATTAGAGAAAAGATTTCCAGACAAAGTTATATGACTTAGAATTGCAGTTTGAAAGACTTATGTAATTAGAAAAGAAAATTCTTAATAACTTAATTCGTGCTACATAGTAAAGCATCACTGTATCGCCATCCCAGGGTGCACTGCATCGCCATCCCAGGGTGCACTGCATCGTCATCCCAGGGTGCACTGCATCGCCATCCCAGTGTGCACTGCATCGCCATCCAAGTGTGCACTGCATCGCCATCCCAGTGTGCACTGCATCGCCATCCCAGTGTGCACTGCATCGCCATCCCAGTGTGTACTGCATCGCCATCCCAGTGTGCACTGCATCGCCATCCAAGTGTGCACTGCATCGCCATCCCAGTGTGCACTGCATCGCCATCCCAGTGTGCACTGCATCGCCATCCCAGGGTGCACTGCATCGCCATCCCAGTGTGCACTGCATCGCCATCCAAGTGTGCACTGCATCGCCATCCCAGTGTGCACTGCATCGCCATCCCAGTGTGCACTGCATCGCCATCCCAGGGTGCACTGCATCGCCATCCCAGTGTGCACTGCATCGCCATCCAAGTGTGCACTGCATCGCCATCCAAGTGTGCACTGCATCGCCATCCCAGTGTGCACTGCATCGCCATCCCAGGGTGCACTGCATCGTCATCCCAGCGTGCACTGCATCGCCATCCCAGGGTGCACTGCATCGCCATCCCAGTGTGCACTGCATAGCCATCCCAGTGTGCACTGCATCGCCATCCCAGGGTGCACTGCATCGTCATCCAAGTATACACTGCATCGCCATCCCAGTGTGCACTGCATCGCCATCCCAGTGTGCACTGCATCGCCATCCCAGTGTGCACTGCATCGCCATCCCAGGGTGCACTGCATCGCCATCCCAGTGTGCACTGCATAGCCATCCCAGTGTGCACTGCATCTCCATCCCAGGGTGCACTGCATCGTCATCCAAGTATACACTGCATTGCCATCCCAGGGTGCACTGCATCGCCATTCCAGTGTGCACTGCATCGCCATCCCAGGGTGCACTGCATCGCCATCCCAGTGTGCACTGCATCGCCATCCCAGGGTGCACTGCATCGCCATCCAAGTGTGCACTGCATCGCCATCCCAGTGTGCACTGCATCGCCATCCCAGTGTGCACTGCATCGCCATCCCAGGGTGCACTGCATCGCCATCCCAGGGTGCACTGCATCGCCATCCCAGTGTGCACTGCATCGCCATCCCAGCGTGCACTGCACCGCCATCCCAGTGTGCACTGCATCTCCATCCCAGTGTGCACTGCTTCTTCACACATTTTTAATCTTACCAACAAAATAAAGTAACTTAAACTTTTGCTTAGTTAGTGAAGAGTGCGCTGCGGAATGCTCTGATTTTTTTCTCAATCTCTATGCAATGTTAACTAAAGTTATTTAAAACAACCTGCCGCTAAAGTGGCTCCGCCTAATAGTCATTGCGAGAGTTTAGACAGCATTTTATATACAGCGTTACTGTTAATGTAAGCACTGCATGCAATAAGACAACTCGCAAGCGAGGTAAATTTCAAGATTTTTAAGTTTTTTTAAGTTTCATTTATGAAACGTCTTCTTATACTTTAAACGAAAGTAAAGATACGGTAAAGTAACTTACATAAGTGAAACGGTTGCTGATGTTCTGTCTGGGTGAGCCAATGATGTCCGCAGCCGTGCAGCAACACCAGTAGGAGCTGAAACTAAAACAAAATTCCTTAACTACATTTGTAGCAGCTTTTATATATATATATATATAAATGTAACAGAATATGAAAAAGTTATTTCCCAAACATGTACAAGTTTGCTGGGTAATACCAATAAAAAATTGACCATCTTAGCATCTTACCAACTTACCATAGTCATAGAATGGTTGAATGGTAAAGGTGTGTGCATGGCGACTGAGCTAAATGCGCAGCAGAAGCGGCGAGTGACTGGATGGATGACCGCCGGGTTGAGAGCTTTGGGACGAAACTTAACAAAGGGGTGCTTTGGGACGAAACTTAACAAAGGGGTGCTTTGGGACGAAAGTTAACAAAGGAGTGCTTCGGGACGAAACTTAACAAAGGGGTGCTTTGGGACGAAACTTAACAAAGGGGTGCTTCGGGACGAAACTTAACAAAGGGGTGCTTTGGGACAAAACTAAACAAAGGGGTGCTTTGGGACGAAACTTAACAAAGGTGTGCTTTGGGACAAAACTTAACAAAGGGGTGCTTTGGGACGAAACTTAACAAAGGGGTGCTTTGGGACAAAACTTAACAAAGGGGTGCTTCGGGACGAAACTTAACAAAGGGGTGCTTCGGGACGAAACTTAACAAAGGGGTGCTTTGGTACGAAACTAAACAAAGGGGTGCTTCGGGACAAAACTTAACAAAGGGGTGCTTCGGGACGAAACTTAACAAAGGGGTGCTTTGGGACGAAAGTTAACAAAGGAGTGCTTCGGGACGAAACTTAACAAAGGGGTGCTTCGGGACGAAACTTAACAAAGGGGTGCTTTGGGACAAAACTTAACAAAGGGGTGCTTTGGGACGAAACTTAACAAAGGGGTGCTTTGGGACGAAACTTAACAAAGGGGTGCTTTGGTACGAAACTAAACAAAGGGGTGCTTTGGGACGAAACTTAACAAAGGGGTGCTTTGGGACAAAACTTAACAAAGGGATGCTTTGGGACGAAACTTAACAAAGGGGTGCTTCGGGACGAAACTTAACAAAGGGGTGCTTTGGGACGAAACTTAACAAAGGGGTGCTTTGGGACGAAACTTAACAAAGGGGTGCTTTGGACGAAACTAAACAAAGGGGTGCTTTGGGACGAAACTTAACAAAGGGGTGCTTTGGGACGAAAACTTAACAAAGGGAGTGCTTTGGGACGAAACTTAACAAAGGGGTGCTTCTGGGACGAAACTTAACAAAGGGGTGCTTTGGGACGAAACTTAACAAAGGGGTGCTTCGGGACGAAACTTAACAAAGGGGTGCTTTGGGACGAAACTTAACAAAGGGGTGCTTCGGGACGAAACTTAACAAAGGGGTGCTTTGGGACGAAACTTAACAAAGGGGTGCTTCGGGACGAAACTTAACAAAGGGGTGCTTTGGGACGAAACTTAACAAAGGGGTGCTTCGGGACGAAACTTAACAAAGGGGTGCTTTGGGACAAAACTAAACAAAGGGGTGCTTTGGGACGAAACTTAACAAAGGTGTGCTTTGGGACAAAACTTAACAAAGGGGTGCTTTGGGACGAAACTTAACAAAGGGGTGCTTTGGGACAAAACTTAACAAAGGGGTGCTTCGGGACGAAACTTAACAAAGGGGTGCTTCGGGACGAAACTTAACAAAGGGGTGCTTTGGTACGAAACTAAACAAAGGGGTGCTTCGGGACGAAACTTAACAAAGGGGTGCTTCGGGACGAAACTTAACAAAGGGGTGCTTTGGGACGAAAGTTAACAAAGGGGTGCTTCACAAACAACATTTTGGACGAAACTTAACAAAGGGGTGCTTTGGGACAAAACTTAACAAAGGGGTGCTTTGGGACGAAACTTAACAAAGGGGTGCTTTGGGACGAAACTTAACAAAGGGGTGCTACAAACAAACAAAGTGCTTTGGGACGAAACTTAACAAAGGGGTGCTTTGGGACAAAACTAACAAAGGGATGCTTTGGGACGAAACTTAACAGGGGTGCTTCGGGACGAAACTTAACAAAGGGTGCTTGGACGAAACTTAACAAAGGGGTGCTTGGGACGAAACTTAACAAAGGTGTGCTTTGGGACGAAACTTAACAAAGGGGTGCTTTGGGACGAAACTTAACAATGGGGTGCTTTGGGACGAAACTTAACAAAGGGGTGCTTCGGGACGAAACTTAACAAAGGGGTGCTTTGGTACGAAACTAAACAAAGGGGTGCTTCGGGACGAAAGTTAACAAAGGGGTGCTTCGGGACGAAACTTAACAAAGGGGTGCTTTGGGACGAAAGTTAACAAAGGGGTGCTTCGGGACGAAACTTAACAAAGGGGTGCTTCGGGACGAAACTTAACAAAGGGGTGCTTTGGGACAAAACCTAACAAAGGGGTGCTTTGGGACGAAACTTAACAAAGGGGTGCTTTGGGACGAAACTTAACAAAGGGGTGCTTCGGGACGAAACTTAACAAAGGGGTGCTTTGGGACAAAACTTAACAAAGGGGTGCTTTGGGACGAAACTTAACAAAGGTGTGCTTTGGGACGAAACTTAACAAAGGGGTGCTTTGGGACGAAACTTAACAAAGGGGTGCTTTGGGACAAAACTTAACAAAGGGGTGCTTCGGGACGAAACTTAACAAAGGGGTGCTTCGGGACGAAACTTAACAAAGGGGTGCTTTGGTACGAAACTAAACAAAGGGGTGCTTCGGGACGAAACTTAACAAAGGGGTGCTTCGGGACGAAACTTAACAAAGGGGTGCTTTGGGACGAAAGTTAACAAAGGGGTGCTTCGGGACGAAACTTAACAAAGGGGTGCTTCGGGACGAAACTTAACAAAGGGGTGCTTTGGGACAAAACCTAACAAAGGGGTGCTTTGGGACGAAACTTAAGAAAGGGGTGCTTTGGGACGAAACTTAACAAAGGGGTGCTTTGGTACGAAACTAAACAAAGGGGTGCTTTGGGACGAAACTTAACAAAGGGGTGCTTTGGGACAAAACTTAACAAAGGGATGCTTTGGGACGAAACTTAACAAAGGGGTGCTTTGGGACGAAACTTAACAAAGGGGTGCTTTGGGACGAAACTTAACAAAGGGGTGCTTTGGGACGAAACTTAACAAAGGTGTGCTTTGGGACGAAACTTAACAAAGGGGTGCTTTGGGACGAAACTTAACAATGGGGTGCTTTGGGACGAAACTTAACAAAGGGGTGCTTTGGGACGAAACTTAACAAAGGGGTGCTTTGGGACGAAACTTAAAAAAAGGGGTGCTTTGGGACAAAACTTAACAAAGGGGTGCTTTGGGACGAAACTTAACAAAGGGGTGCTTTGGGGCGAAACTTAACTTTGAAATGTTTGCTCATGTCAGACAGAAAAAACAAGTTGTCTCTCAAAAAATTCTTCCTAAATTGGTTTTGCAAAAACTTTAGCAGAATCTTCCTAAAATTTGCACAAACGCAGTAGCTGTACATGTTGCTACATATAGTAAAGGAAAGCTGTGTTAAATAGTGATTTTGATTAAATTGGTGATTAAATTATTAAATTAATAATTCAAGATTAAATGCTTGACGATGCAAGATTAAATTATCGTCGTGGTTAGAAGCCTAGTTAGGTGTGGCATCACATGATCAGCTGATGTTCGACCGGCTGACTCAGAAGTAAAGATTGATGATGTAATCCTTATGTGCAGAAGCTCATGGCGCATTAGGTAGTTAGACAAAAGTGTTTTGAGGTCCGCACCTCGGGGAGATTAGGAACTGACTTGAAGACGGAGGGCTGGCATTACTATCCTCTTATGTTTACCGTGTTGTGTTTGTTGTTTAATAAATGTGTAGTTTATTAAATAAAGTCTTGATAGTTTGCCATGCCCATCGTGGCTACCTCACACGCCGCGCAATAAACAACAATAATCAGCAAACAGCTTTAACCACTAAATAAACAGACTCTAACGCAACCACTATACCAATTATTTTACTCATATCAGTTTAGTTTGAGGCACCTAGCAAATACCGCAAGACATATCCTTGTGTAGTGAACACTCTATAAACAACAATGTGGGTGTTAAGGGCAAATTACCCAATTACCCATATAATTCGTTTCTTCTTTTTCCCGCATGAGGGAGCCAAAAACTAAAGGGCACAAGTGGGCAATTGCTGGCAGACTCAACTGGTTATTGCAGAGACTTACTTGTAATTGGTGGATAATGCAATTTTTTATATGAGAAATTTAATGTCATGCTTCATAAATCATAAACAGTGTGCTCTCTCTAGCCGAATGAAGTAAGTGATTTTTGTAAATCTAAGTTTATTAATTAGATAACAATTTTCTGTGTAATTTTTTTGTTAAAATTTCTGTAGTTTTGTTCAAATTACATTACTGCAAATTTTATGTATTTTTTTTTCTTCTCCTTCTTCAAGAATGAAGACTGCAGAAACACATTGTGCAAAGAACTTTCGTGTTTGCTGTGTTAACAGTGTGTGCACCTTATACATGCATAACATAGTAATTGTAAATTCCGCGTAACCTGAACACATAGCTTTAATCTGAACTGTATCTTATCAAGCGATAGAGGAAGTTCACATCCTTCAAGCATCAGAATATCGCGAATAAGAACGAAATTTGGGGGATTTACCAACGCACACAAATGGACTGTGCAAAAACGCAGCAAAGTCTCTCATGAAATTACCCATGAAATTTACTCACTGTTCAGTTAACGTGAAGAGACAATTGTTTAATACTTACTGCACTACTTTTTATTGTATGTCCACTTGGAGACATTTTTATTCTTACAATCTTAGCAAACTCAAGGTTGCATATAATGTATCAACGCGGAAGCTGTTTAACTTTTCATATGATACGAGCGCCAGATATATTTCTACTAGACTTAATATTATTTATTTTGATGTGATTCACAGAAAATGTGCATACAGTTTACACGTCAGGCTGAATAAGAGTGAAAATTTTATATGCAAGAACATTTTAAACAGTGATGCAAACTTTACTTCTGTAATTAGACGTCATTGGCGTAGTTTGTTATATCGTTAATTGTTATTTGTGTTATTGTTGTGTGTCATGATTTATTGTATTATTTGTATTAATTTGTGATGTGTTTATGAACTTTGTGAAGTTTGAAATAAAATATTAAATCAAATAAATCAAATTTCAAAGTAAATAATAGAAATGTGATTGTGCACTTAAAGACAATAAATAAATAAGCAGCACTAAGTTCAACTATGTATTACTAAAAGTTGTTCAAACTTCTGTGCAGTTAATTATGTTTCGAAGTTCTACATCTGGTATTACTGCTATACTGCTATTTATTATGGGAAAACTAGATGTGACATGCTCAAACACGTCGTAGGCTAATTATTACCCAAGCAAAATCACTCCTGATACGATTAAAAAATAGATAGTAGATTAAAATAGATAAAATAGATTAAAAATACAATTAAAACTTAGTAACTTTAGCCAATGTGATGTTGATGATATACATTTTGCAGCAAATATATCATTCATTACGAGAAATGACAACGCATTATTTGTAGGCTATACATTAACCCAACAACTGTTTGTGGTGGGCTAGCTTTACTGCTGCAAACTAAGTAATGCTTTATCTATATAGAAACCGTGTATCTATCTACGGCATCACTATTCAGAAATAAACTTAGTTCTACAAGCAAATGTGCAAGGAAGTTTGCAATACTGTGGTTTCCAGTAGTGTGCTCTCGATTAACTTTGCGAAGAAAGTGAAGAAACAACAAAAACGAAGAAAAAATTTAAGAATTCAGTTCATTTGTGCTAAAACACTGCCTTTCAGTCAGTGCGTAACGCATATATTTTGTTCTCGAGTAATTCGTAAACAATGTGACTTACCAGAATGGCTGTCTAACGAAACTGCGGGAGGACGTCTTGGCTTCACTGGACAAGAAGTTCTTGGAGGAACAAACGGTAGTCGCTTCTGGCACTTGACCTTGGAGGAGCCTTCTGCGACAGGGTTTGGCGGTCGCATGTTAGACGATTTTGGAACGTGACCCGGCGGTGTACCGAGAGACTGCGCAATTGCCCCGCCGAGTTTCGCTTGGATTTCCTGTACCGACGTCTTCCTTTCTGGAGGTACTTCAGGTGGCAAGCTCCGTTCTTCAGACGCTAGACCTTTGGAAGGCGGTCCCAAATTGCCTCTGGATGGCAAACTCGGCGGCTGATGAAGTCTCGATGACGGTAAGTTAGGTCGTTGCGAAGAAGGGGTGGTTGTGGCAGAATCATAGTTGCTTTTTGCTCCTTGACTCTTCAGATGTTGTCTTGCGGGATGTGACGAAGCAATGTGACTGACATCCAGAGGTTGCCGTGAAGGGACACCAGGTGGCGGGCCTACACCATTTCTTGTCGCCCATCTATGAGCATCAGATGAAGTTCCTTGATTAATAACCTTATTTGGAAGTTTGGCAGCACTGCTGACGTCACTGGTAAAAGTTTTTGTACTAACAACAGGTCCGACGCCAGTTTGTACATGGCTTGCCGGAACAACGGGTTTCGGTTTTGACGCTATTGCCGGTTTATTGACACCAGCTTGTTTTGGATGACTCTGATTCGTCGGTTTGGGGTTTGCACTGTTTTCCTGCTGCTGTTCGAACTTGTTCCGCAACGCGCTTACACCAGACTGTAAATAAATGCACTTGTAAGTAAACAAACAGGAGAAGTGACCAGAAAGTAGATACGTCTGAATTTGCTTTATTTATTACATACTCGAATGGTACAGTACATATTAGTAAACGCTTAAAATGTTCACATGGAAAACGACATAGTGTGCTTGCAAACCAAAACAGTCCACGAGTCAGCATAGTTAAAACTAAGTTATGGTGCTTCAAAGTAGAATGCATCAAAAATTTGGTCAAATGTCAATTTTTTCGACTTTTATATTTTTGCACCAGATTATCAAGAAAATGTTCAAAAAATGCTAAGAATATAATTTCATAACCCCATACGCACTTTTCTGTCTAGAAACTAGTACTACAATTGGTTGAAAAATTTGTGGTTTCAAACTCCAATAGTAGTTCGTGGAAGCAGTCATTTTGCTTCGGGTTTTTTTCTGTTTCCAAACCCAGATCTTTGTCAGGAAGAGCCATCTACTGGATTTAAATGTAACTTCAATGTGTTCTTGCAAAGTCCGTAGCAACCAGCATTTGTGCGGTTACTAAATATTTTGCAGAAATGCAACAAAAAACAATGGTTAACTTTAACAGTAATTTTCTCAAGGTTATGTTTTTCAGTGTGCAGCCTGCACCTCAACTCCTATGTGGATTATCTCAGCTTAGAAATAACATAGAGTGATGAACTTGGTATCAAAATGATCCTCATGAAATGGAGATTTAGGATATGTGAATAACTAGAAAGGGTTTACTGCCGATTTATGGAAGATTTTGCTATGCAAGCATACCTAGCATAAACAGGTGCAAACAATGAGTGACATTAACGAGATTACAAGCATACAACACAAATAGAATTACACAGTAACACAATTATTCGAATAAAAGCAAATAAGAAATTATAATTACAAAACACTTACACAAACACATACGTCATACTAAACAAGTACAGAAAAAGGAGTTGTCAACAGTAGAAGGCATTACCTACGTGCCAGAAAAGAATTTAAGACAGTTAACATTTTTGCAGGAACAAACATTCCAAAACCACTCCACACTTAGGCAGTGCAACAATTGGGTGAAAAATTTGCATTTTCAAACTCCAATAGTAGTTCCTGGAAGCGGTCATTTTGCTGTCAGTAATGCTGACAGAGACAAGTCCCAATAAAGCCTACTTTCTATATACTCTCCTTTGGTGGCCATCTTTTTATGGGTGTGCCAGTCTACCAATGATGCAGAACTGCTTATAGCAGGGGTGTGCAAATGATCTGACTAGCCGGGCCACATTAAACTTTCCCGCAATTCCTGCGGGCCACAGGCAGTTTGATCAAGGAGCCAAGTACAGAAAGGCCTAATAACGATTTTGCATCCGACCTGCGTACGTCATTACTACTACACTCAAGAAACTATTTTAGAAGTTATTAAAATTGATATTACAAACCATATATTTCTACTTTCAGGGCAGATAGTGGTAATTTCATTACAATGCATATTAGTAATGTGTATCACACAGTCTGTGTAGTACAGTGTTATTAAGCTACAACCGTCTTGTAAGGGTTAATGGCATCCGATCTAGTAGAAACTACCCCCACAATTTGCACACCCCTGGCTTATAGCCAGTCAATTTTTCTTATTTTTGGCTATAAACAAATCCTACTCATAAAATCTGGCAGAAACTCCCTTCTATATATATATCTGTCCTAACAAGGTACTGCAATTTGATCCACATTGTACAGTGGAAATACTGTGATCACTAATAAAGTCTACGGTGTTGTGAATCCACTCAAAATAAAGTTTATATCTGGCAATATTGCAGGTTTTTCACAACTTCAGAGACAGCAAACCAACAACAGGCCGAACTTAAAAAAAAATCAACGTTCTTTTCGTTCATTTTTGAAACTGCCAAATGCATTATCAGTACCTGATGTTGCAACTTTGCATGCTTTGACCTTTGACAAAGTCCGGGGTTTAACTCTTGGGTTTTTTGATTACTCACCATAATGAACTAAAATGCAAGAATTTGGAGGAAAATTTCAACGCCACATCGTGTTCCTGTTACAAATGTTTTCTCCAAAGTCTGTAGGTTTCGTCTGCAAAAAAGTAAAATAAAATTTAATACCATGAACCATGCTAATCACCAAGGATATACACAGATCGCAAGCTGCGTTTAGCGCCACCCAACTTGATGACGTAATACACATTCTCACAAACTCCCTCACTGAAAGTGCTTACAGCATGGAAATAAACTGACGAACAAGAAAAAAATTGGAAGTAGTAAGCTAGCTACAGGAAAGTTTGATCCTAGTAATTTTGGCTGGAGGAAAAGTTTGGTACCGCGAAATTTTAGCTCTACGAAGATAGGCTACTGGTAAAATTCAATACAGTACTGGTGAAGGTTGGCAAGACTTTTTGGTACAAGTAAATCTGGTACAAGGTAAAAATGGTACGGAATGTTTGGTGCCAGGAAAGTTTAGTACTGGTAACAGGAAAATATGGTACAGTGAAAATGTAGTACAAGGAAAGTATCTTTCATAAAATGTACAAAATGATCATATTGTTTAAGATCATATTAGACACTACAAATGTTCAGTCTTGAAGACATAATTAGCGTTTAAACAACATAAGCTAATTACCCCAGACAAACTGTGAACTCTCACACTGTGAACTGTGACAGTGTGAACTCTCACAGCGTGAAATTGCACAGTGAACTCTCGCAGTGTGAACTCTCTCACTGTGAACTCTCTCAGTGTGAACTCTCGCAATGTGAACTCTCGCAGTGTGAACTCTCACAGTGTGAAATATTGCACTGTACACTCTCACACTGTGTGTCGCAAAGGGAGATCTCGCAGTGTGAACACTCACACTGTGAACTCTCGCAGTGTGAACTCTCGTACTGTGAAATCTCGCACTGCGAATTCTCTCATTGTGAACTCTCACACTGTGAACTCTCGTACTGTGAAATCTCGCACTGCGAATTCTCTCATTGTGAACTCTCACACTGTGAACTCTCGCAGTGTGAACTCTCGCAGTGATAACTGTTGCAATGTGAACCCTTGCAATGTGAACTGTCGCAATGTGAACTGTCGCAGTGTGAACTCTTGCAATGTGAACTCTTGCATTGTAATTCAATGCAATTTCTGCATGTGTTTGGGAGCCACTTTCGTTGCGCAACTTAGATGAAGGAGGAGGGAAGACAAAGGGAGAGCTAATTGGTCGTCACGAGGAGGACCACTGCTGGTTGACTGACGTTTTGGGATCTGTGTATTCTCTGACATGAGATAATGAACCTACAGAGGTACAGATCTTTTCGATTCTCCATGTTGTGATTCATACATCAGGTAGTGCAAGAAATGTCATGGAGGTTATGATTGTCATATTACGGGAAAAAGTAATGGAATCTCTTGAAAATTACTTACGCTGAAGAGAGAGAGAGAGAGAGAGAGAGAGAGAGAGAGAGAGAGAGAGAGAGAGAGAGAGAGAGAGAGAGAGAGAGGAGAGAGTGGGTTGGAGTGGGTTGGAGAGAGACACACAGAGAGAGAGAGAGACAGGGAGAGGGAGAGAGAGGGGAGGAAAAGAGCGAGAGAGAAAGGGAGAGAGAGAGCAAATACGGTAAACTTAAATTTACGTGATAAAATAAGCACAGTCAAAAGCTGCATGCCTTAATTCATTTCTGAAAAAAATTGAAAATTAACTTACAGTTCTTTTGCTTGACAATTAAATCTAGCGCGCCTTTACATTTACAAAGTTACATTCGCCTATATTTATAACGTGCACAATGCTACACAGAGTTATAGAACAGAAATAAACTGTGTTACAAACTTAATTATTAATATCTGGTAAAATCATTCAACTTACTACTTTTTACTTGTACAAATAGACCTTGTTTACACACAATCAAAGTTCAAACTGCTACACATTGCAAACGCAGCACCAAAACACATGAAACTCGCAGACTACTGCTCCACAACCTGTTGATCCACTGCAACTGTCACCACGCAAGTCTACTGCAATACAAACGCTATCTAAAAACGTGGTGTACCAGTCTAACTGGAAAGTACAGCAAAAACTCTGTCCTGCTGTATAATGTGTGCATAGATGCGTTATTACGACGTCGACAAAGTGGCAATGATTCATTTCCGTTGAGAAATCTAATTAAGCTACTTTAATACTGTTTTTGCATGTTTATTGGTTATCATTCCTGTGAAATAATCATTTAGTTTTATCGAACAAATGCCTAAAACAACTTTCAAAACACACCAAGTGATAAATTTATTAAATTTTATCGAAAATTTAACACAGAATAAGTTCAGATGGAAGATTAGAGTTGGGCTCAATCGGCTTGACACAAAAATTTAATAATTTATACTGCTCATTGATTTTTTTATTATTTGCCGTTGCAAGTAAGTTTCAGCACTCATATGACACAGCTTACTTGACGACTGTGGCAGGACGAGAAAGTATCTAAAAAAATCCAGAAGAATCATTTAGACAAAGTTAACATAATGATAAAATATTGTGTAAATTCATTAAGGAGGCAGTTCCAAAATCTTTTGTTTACATAAGAAGCACAGTTTACATATAAAACGTAATAATAATGTTAATATATTTGTGAATGTTGCATCACAAAAATTCTGCTCGCCTAATTATATATTTTGTTCTAGCCTTGTTTTGATTTTTTAGTTTCGCCCTGCGAAGATTTTTGTTACTGTTGCTTGATATATGTTTTGGTTTAAACTGAATTTTGTTTTTGCTCTTGAGTTTGATTTTGTTGCTTTTGTGTGATATAATTTTTGCCCTTTGTTGAATCCTGTTTTGATTTGCTTGTGATTTCTTTAGTTTTCAGTTGAATTGCGTTTGTTTTTATAAAAATGTCATCACCCTGTGAATAAACTTAATTTAAATAAAGGGCAGCTGACCAAGTGACCAATAGGTCTTTCGCTGCTCCTTCTCGGCTGTAATGAAACATAAAAATAATTAAGATGAATTCTAAACTGCTATTGATAAAATAAAATTGAATTGAATTGAATATCATCATGTAAGCAAAATAAAATAAAATCCCACTCAAGGATAAAATTTATGATGGCATTTCTTTTATTGCAGTTACACACTGCTTTCGATTATTAACAATAAGATTTTACTATTTTTTTCCAACTACATTAAAGAATTTCTGGTACTTCTGCCTACTGTGAACTATCTCCGAGTATGGATAATTTACCACCTCCAGTTTTCACACACTTTGATCATTATTACATTAAAAATGGGAAACTAAAAATTTCAATAGTAATGGACAATAAAAAGCCTTGTTTGAATAGCGTCTTTAAAGGCTAAGGTGCACCATGCAATAAGCAACTAGGAAACAACTAGGCAAATAAAACTGACATAAAGTAAACTAAGAAATACATGTTCACAATAATAATAATAATAATCTTTTTATTTATCTTTCAACACACGCACAGTTATAATACCATTAATTTGGTAACAAAAATGTGAAGAAAGGGCAGCGAAAGACCAATTGGTCATCAAGTCAGCTGCCCTTTGGTTAGTGATGAACATTTTTTATAGGCGCTATGCTACCGTGTACTAGTTTTAGTACTGCTTACAATAAAAACTAAATTGTTACGAATGAGATTAAATTGATATGCTTATAACGTGTTAGTACAATTCATACACTGTAATAATAAGTGCATGATACAAAAAAAATCAAACTGAAAATAACTGAAATAAAACTGAACTGAAATAAGAACTGAACTAAAAAACTGACAACAGAAACATAAAAACAATGGCAACTGAAATTTACTTTATAACACAAGCATAATTGTTAGACATAAGCAAGCGAATGTATAATGGAGTCATAATATATCATAATAATGTAAAAACAGCCAAGCAAAATATGTGTTGAAGAAGTGTGAACCGAGTGAAAAAATATGTGTTGAAGACGAGTGAACCGAGTGAAAAAATATGTGTTGAAGACGAGTGAACCGAGTGAAAAAATATGTGTTGAAGACGAGTGAAACGAGTGAAAAAATATGTGTTGAAGACGAGTGAACCGAGTGAAAACATATGTGTTGAAGACGAGTGAACCGAGTGAAAAAATATGTGTTGAAGACGAGTGAACCGAGTGAAAAAAAATGTGTTGAAGACGAGTGAACCGAGTGAAAAAATATGTGTTGAAGACGAGTGAACCGAGTGAAAAAATATGTGTTGAAGACGAGTGAACCGAGTGAAAAAATATGTGTTGAAGACGAGTGAACCGAGTGAAAACATATGTGTTGAAGACGAGTGAACCGAGTGAAAACATATGTGTTGAAGACGAGTGAACCGAGTGAAAAAATATGTGTTGAAGACGAGTGAACCGAGTGAAAAAATATGTGTTGAAGACGAGTGAACCGAGTGAAAAAATATTAGTTGAAGACGAGTGAACCGAGTGAAAACATATGTGTTGAAGACGAGTGAACCGAGTGAAAAAATATGTGTTGAAGACGAGTGAACCGAGTGAAAAAATATGTGTTGAAGACGAGTGAACCGAGTGAAAAAATATGTGTTGAAGACGAGTGAACCGAGTGAAAAAATATGTGTTGAAGACGAGTGAACCGAGTGAAAACATGTGACACGTAACCAAATGCTGTTCAATGGAATCCCCACTACGGAAAAGACGTTAAGCTTCCACAGTCGACCTAGCCGATAAGAAATCCAGCTTCACTCACTCTAGCTGTTCAGTGACGGGAGTCGAGTTAGCCGAGACTTTTGCCGCCTGCGAAGATTTTCGCTCAGGCAATAATCACGTGACACTGCAAATCACTGATTGAAATATGGCAAACGCATTGCGGATTTGCGGTCAGATTGTGCGTGTGCGGGCAGAGATACTAAACTTAGCATCTTTAGGCAAAATTAAACGCAGCTTTGGTGTTATAGAGTAAGGATATCGGTGACGCTTTAGTTTCTCTGCGCATTAACCAACCACAGCACTCCTAATCTAATCCTGGTGAGACACACACTAGATTAATTATGTCTGTCTATCGAGTACAGCAGCATTGTCTACATACCGCGGTTATATTGATCGACACGCGGTATATGTATTGATCGATTCACCTCTGAGTTTGTCTGTTTGGCGACATAACGAATATAGTTTACATAAGCACTCATCCTAGCATGACGTGGCGAGGGCGAGAAGCGAGGGTGGCGACTTAACGAGGTAAATATCAAAGCAGGAAATCCGTCCTGGTACTTTCTATGGCGAGAGACGAGTTTGGCGGCATAACGAGGGGCGAGATAACGAGGCTAGACTGTACACACATAAGCAATATATATAAGCAAAGTTAGTCACATGTATGGGTTATTTTGGTACTGACTCATCTGTAATCAAGATAAGCCTCGCCAAGAGTTGGGTTTACATGATATTTGCAATTGTTTTTTATAATAATAAAAAAATGATCTCTAATGCATTATTTGAGTTTGTACAACAGCTTTTTTCTATGTATAAGCAACACAAATTTTTTTAAAAAATTTGGCTCCGTAATTTAACAGTTAACTAACAATTTACCATTTATTTAGTTAACAAAAATTCGCAGCTTTAGCTGACTTAGCTGCTTGCCTCATTAAGCCAACTCAGCTGAAAAGTTAGTCAACCTCAGCCAAGCTAGCTGATTTACTATGTGAGTTAGCTGATGTAGTAGCGACTCACTCAACTTCAGCCAAGCTAGCTGATTTACTGCATGAGTCAGCTTATGTAGTAGCACCTGACTCAGCTTCAGCCAAGCTAGCTGATTTACTATGCGGTCAGCTGATGTAGTAGGAACTGACTCAGCTTCAGCCAAGCTAGCTGATTTACTGCATGAGTCAGCTTATGTAGTAGCACCTGACTCAGCTTCAGCCAAGCTAGCTGATTTACTATGCGGTCAGCTGATGTAGTAGGAACTGACTCAGCTTCAGCCAAGCTAGCTGATTTACTGTGTGAGTCAGCTGATGTAGTAGCAACTGACTCAGCTTCAGCCAAGCTAGCTGATTTACTATGCGGTCAGCTGATGTAGTAGCATCTGACTCAGCTTCAACCAAGCTAGCTGATTTACTGCGCGAGTCAGCTGATGTAGTAGGAACTGATTCAGCTTCAGCCAAACTAGCTGATTTACTGTACGAGTCAGCTGATGTAGTAGCTACTGACTCAGCTTCAGCCAAGCTAGCTGATTTACTGTGCGAGTCAGCTGATGTAGTAGCAACTGACTCAGCTTCAGCCAAGCTAGCTGATTTACTATGCGGTCAGCTGATGTAGTAGCATCTGACTCAGCTTCAACCAAGCTAGCTGATTTACTGCGCGAGTCAGCTGATGTAGTAGGAACTGATTCAGCTTCAGCCAAACTAGCTGATTTACTGTACGAGTCAGCTGATGTAGTAGCTACTGACTCAGCTTCAGCCAAGCTAGCTGATTTACTGTGCGAGTCAGCTGATGTAGTAGCAACTGACTCAGCTTCAGCCAAGCTAGCTGATTTACTATGCGGTCAGCTGATGTAGTAGCATCTGACTCAGCTTCAACCAAGCTAGCTGATTTACTGCGCGAGTCAGCTGATGTAGTAGGAACTGATTCAGCTTCAGCCAAACTAGCTGATTTACTGTACGAGTCAGCTGATGTAGTAGCTACTGACTCAGCTTCAGCCAAGCTAGCTGATTTACTGTGTGAGTCAGCTGATGTAATAGCAACTGACTCAGCTTCAGCCTCTACACATAATTAAATTACCAGTGCTAATGTCCAATAAATGACCAGTACTAATGTCCATCTTGTGAATTTTAACTCATCCAGTTATAACTGTATGTGCTCTGCCAAACTGGAAGGTATTCCATCAGTGGCGCACCTAGCAATGATAAGATGGGAGTACGCGACATGGCGCTCAGAAGTGATATGATTTTTCGTTTTGAAACTTTGTCAAAAAATGGAGATCGCGCGAAATATAAAAATAACAGGATCGTGCGGCGTTGAACTTCGGTCTTCTCTTCGGCGGCCAAGTCCTTCGCTTGCCTAGTAAGTAGTACACTTAATACGTCCATGCCGCCAGCGACGAACCACGGTCTCCAAGAAGATTGACCGTAGATGATCATTGCGGACAGATGCGCAAGTGGACGGAGGACATGCAGATACTCTGCCGTCAAGCAACCACTCCTCTGAATGTAGTTCTCGTCCGTGGCGTTCGTCCGCTGCTGCCGATGATTCGTCGACTTTGGTAACTTCCAATCGCGGAACTGCAGTGGTGGCGCGGCGACTAACCTGCGCATCTCTCTACCCGACCGTTCCAAGAGGAACGTCGCCTCGACGGTGCCGTTTTCGCGCACTTGTCTCAAGCATTCTCCTCCGAGTAAACGCTCACGGTTCAGCGGTGCAATGGGTGGGTGAGGAACTACTTTTGACTTGTGAAAAACCAACAGGACCATCCGCAGTGCGGCTTTAACCAGCTGCAAGAGAACCACGATGATCCACTTGGCGCGGTCGCCTCCGAAACGTTTGAAGGACAATTCCAAGAACACTTCGACGTATTCTAGAATGGTAAGAAAGCGCTCTACTTTCTCTTTGTTTCCCGCTTGTGTGAGTAGAACTTTAGCGCGCTGCGACTCGCGCAGAATAGTGTCGTTGAGGAACACGAGCAGATTCGATGCCGAGTACACGAGCTCCGATAAAACCACCGATTCCTCAAACCTGCCAACCAGAACGTACGATATGCTCCGGAACACGGTCTCAAACGTCGTAACTACCTCCGGGTTGATCGCTACATAACTCTTGTACTTCTCGAATGCTTCCGCCAGACCAACCAAAAGTTGGTTTCCATTGTTGTTCATGATTATTGATTATTTCTTGAACACACAAGATCCAAATGCTACAATGCTACAAAGGTTTTTTATCGATTGCAAACTGTAAACTGTATCTCTCGATGGACAAAATGTATATGAAAACCGAAAAGGTAGCCAGCTAGAAACTACAACACAGTTTTCCGAATGTTGGCGGCAACGTCTTGGAAGTAACACCCCTTAAATGACATCATCCGCACGTCTATTTCTCCTTCTTCTAGCTAAAAGAAAAAAATTTACAAGAGTGAAAGAGTTTCTAGTAGTATTGTAAGTATTTCGTTTAGTTGGTATTAAACTTAGCGTAAACAGTTGGAATTTATCCAATAAAGGAAAACCGGATTCTAAAGACTCAATCTAATTTTAATCTACAGTCCTAAATGCACATTTTGTTGCTTATAAAAGTTAGCAGTGGCTTCTAATATTTGAATAATTAGCTAGGAAAGTTAATTTACTGCAACCGGACAGTTATCGCTTACGTCACAACTAACCACAGTTCGGGCAATGGTAGACATCTTAGCCGCACGTCAAGCACGTTTGTCTAAGAGAAGATTGCTATAAGACGCTGACGTGATGTCACGAAAATGAGCTGCACGCCACAGGCAAACACTTCTCACTTTGACACGAAAAAAGTTTTACCAATTTTGACTAACATCTCGTTACGAACCTTGTCGTTAGCATAAAGTTCGTTGAAGCAATATTCGGACATACAGCGGCGACCGCACATGGACCGTTCGACTCCGACTAAGTTTCTGCACTTGGCTGATTGCTCACAATTGTATTGACTCTTCTTGAATTTCTGCTCCTGTAAGAATATGAAACTGTTTGACAAATTATTATTATGATTATTATTATTATTATTATAACTCTTTATTGCTTGATCAACCAAGTTAATCTTATGAATTTTATAGTATTAGCATTACAGCTGTGTGAAAAATGCTGCATTATCCTTTAACACTTCTTTCGCAGCACCAGTAAAAATACATTTCATAATACGTATGTATTTTAATGAAATAGGGACATATTAGGAAAACTTACCTGGGGTTTCTTCTTCCTATATGGAAAATGTTTGTATTGATAAATCACCGGACTGTCTCCCTGACTGCAGAAGATGTGGTAGAACTCACATAACAAGACGAGAGAAAGAAAAACTGCAGCAAATCTGACCATCTCCAAGGGAACTGCGAAGCCACTGACCACCGAGAGCTGTGAATAATCCTGCAGAAAATTCTGAAAAAAGGCAGTAGAATTTACTTCACTCGATTCTTCACTTATGCTTTAGTATTGTCCAGAGGCATACCAGTAGTCTCAATAAAAATTATATATTAATGTTTTTTTTTTGTAATATTTGTAGTAATTTAATGCTTTTTGTAAAAATTATCATTGTATGCACATGGTAAATCTAGCAATAAATTCTAATTCTTTCTTGTGCCTTTTTACCTACTTTTCTATTAGTAGAAAAGTCTATTACTTTTCTATTATGCTATTTTTCCCGTGCACAGTTTATAAATGTACACTAGAGTGTTATATCGTTGTCATACACGAGCGCTCAAATAAGGGTAAGGAATGCTGCAGCATCTACAGTCACTTTAGATTCAGATTAGCTAATAAATGAGATGAACATAAAAACCCGAGAAATTTAATTAGAAAAATTCAGACCTACCTAGAGCACACTCAGCCGGTGTCAGTTTTTGTTACAAGCTTTTTTCCCGATAATTTGTTTCTATATTTTACTGTTCCCACTTTAAAGGTTTGCGTTCGTCTCGCTCGGACAGCTGTCTCTTTGGATTAACAATTAAGCCAAACCTGCCCCAGTTTGCGTAAAAGTAATAAACTGCTGATGCTACTACTACACACAGGCCAGCTTTTCTAAAAAGGCTTAACTCATCCCAAAATTTCATTGCAAAACATGTCACACGTGATACTGCAAGGTAAGGAGTCTAGTAAATTAGTTCGCCGATTCAGGAGACTTTGTTTTCATGCTTACACAGTGGGAAAACCAAAAAAGTGATTTTTGCCTTATTACTTTTTATTAGTGGATAGTTATCTTTAAAATTGAAAGAAAGTAACAAATGTGCATGGATACACATCAAGTTCATAATAGAAACAAAATTAAATGCTCTTCTAACTGTGTAAATACTACCATCAGTCATGATCAATGTGAGCAAGCGGTTGCTCTCGAATCAAAAGCCGTGGACACTTTTGACTTCTGCGAGTTTCGAGTGGAAGATTCGATTTGGAGAGGATTCATGGGTCTTCTCTAGAGAACCTTTGAAAATGAGACCTGTAGCGAACTTTATAATAACGCTTACACGGCAGATGTTGTCCGCTTCATAAGTTTATAGTAATAAGTGCATTGTTAGCTCAAGGAATTAGGAATGGGCTTTAAAATTCAGGCATGACATGATACAGGTAGGTAGGGCATGTCTTGAATAATATACTTCTAAAAGTCTTTGACGAGGTACTAGAAGTTGGGGGTGCGGATGGCTAGTATACACGCTGATAAAAGCAACTCGCTAACATGTGATGGTATTAGAGGTTATGAAAAGAGGTGAAACAAGCAAAACAAACATTGTGGGTGCGGGCTAAAAACACAGATTTACAGACAGGTTAGGTGGGATACCACCCTCATGGTAGAAACAACAGAGGGTGCTAGGGCTCGGAAATAGTTGATTCTTTATACTTGTATGGGACGGTGGGTAGCAAGTGAGTGTAGTAGTGTTTGCTTCACAGCCCAGCACATTGCGCTCCAGCAATGCAGTATTTTCCTGTTTTGTGCATGTGGCTATGCTCACATGTCTAAGATAACACGCTGTATGCTGCACTGCTAGTGTCTGGTGCTAGGTAGAGAAATCACTGTCACTCACACAGTTTGTCAGTTATCGTGCTTAAAAGCATTTTGCTATCATATTCTTGAATTGCAGCAATTTAGGCTATTCGTAAGCAAAAAAATTTTTATTTATAAATTTTTGTGTTTTTTCTTTTAAAATCACAATTACAATTTACCACATTAAAATTACATATGTTTGTTTTGTTTTATGGAATATTAAAACAATGGCTAAAATTTTCTGAAGTAGGACCCCCACTAATGTGAGCCACATGTGTCTACTGTAGTTTGACAATCGAAACTTTGATATTTTTTCATTTTAGATCATTTCCTAAATAAAACTTAACATTTTGTTTATAGATTAGATTATGAAGTCACGTACTTGCAAGAAGCTGCTGGTGTAATGTGAACCTTCACCATATCCTGGGATTGTAAAAAGTCGACACGAAAATGACGCGAAACGTCAAAAATTTTTTTTCACACATTTTAGCCGTCGTGATTGCCTTGTTTACTTCCGCAAACTTTGTATTCGGCTCCTGGAAAACCGATCCACATAAATGGTGAGTTTCTTCCAACATCTGCATCCATTACTCAACAGCAGACCCTAATCCATGTGCATGTGGTCTGGCAGCAGAAGCTGAATTTAGCTCATTATTGCGTATGTCGCAGGGATAAGAATTTTCTGCGGATACGCGGAATTCCGAGTTTTCGGAAGACCAGTAGTGCCATTTTTGTAAATCGTGTAAATTCGTTGAGAAAATTTTTACGGACCCAGTACATTATTTCACAAGCTGACCGCTAGTTGGCAGGCCGTCACTTTGTTTACATCACGTACATCAGTGTAACCATGTGTATATCTCTATGTATAAAAATATAGAATCAATTGTGCGGAGTTATTTGAGTCAATTGCAGACAGTTTTTATATACTTTTGCATAGGAGCGGCCAGTACTTAGGCATTTTTGAGAAAATTAGGTATCATGTATCCTTGATAGTTGGGTATTTTAAATTATGCACGAAACAAGGTACCTGCTATTTCAAGTCCACGTAGAGGCTCTCTATAATCACAAAATTGCAATTTGTTGCTGGCTCCAAGGGGGCTTTGCTCCGCTTGAACCCACATGGGGGCCTACGTGGCCCCCAAACCCCCGGCCTGTTTGTGTTTTTTGCAATTTCTCATTCTCATCCCTGGTACGTCATCGTCGTCATTTGCTGCTACGTTCTAAGAAAACTCTTAACGTTCTAAACCTCTCTCAGCTTTTTTGTTGGTTCAAGAGTTTTACGCAATGCTATAGGAAGAGGAGAGTCTGTTCATTTTTTGTTTGTTTATTTATTTCACATCAACACAAATACACAATTAATACATTAAAAGAAACAAAAAGTTATCAATAATTCAATGAATAACAAACAAAGATACATAATAGGAAGCAAATTTTGGAAAAAAATGATTTAAACTGTCTTTAGACGTAGGTCAACCTATGGTAAACAAAGATAGTGATATCGCTACTTCCTTTAATACTGGTGTCTAAACAACGTTATGTACAGCATCATTACAAATATACTAAGTTGACTTGCAAAACACTGTGGGGTTGAAAGATAAACAAGAGAATTATCGCTGTTGTATGTTGCTTAGTAAATTCGTCTTAAGGTAATCTTAGTGCATGTTCAGTCCAATGCAATCTTCTTACTTGTATAATTACTGATAAGAAACACAAAGATGTTTTATAGCATAAAACTTAATTGAGTGGCTTATATTAGAAATTTTAACGTGTTACAATGTTTTTGGGTTTAAGGATCCTTAATGATTAATGTTTAAAGATCATAATGGTTCATTAAAATAAAGAAATTTTATTATGTAAATATTTTGTTGCCTACCGTATTTTCCCATGTATAAGAGACCCTTGTGTATAAGAGACCCCTTCAATTTTTAGGCAAAAATTCTGGAAAAAAGTTTTTTTGGTAATGAATAACTTTATTCATCATAGAAATCATTAAATTAAGCAGAGAGCTTATGCAGATGCATTGATTGGCTGCAGAACAATCGATTTCTCTCCAATACCAAAGATACATTTAAAAAAATAATAACTTACCCGGTACATTAATTTTATCATTAGAATTTAGCCATGGAGAAGATTTATTGAAAGGAAACTATAATTATTCGAAATAAAACAGTTGTAGAGCACTTATTTCTTTAAAATCACTAGTGTCACAATTTATGCATCTTATTGAAAAGACTTACTCCCATGTATAAGAGACCCCCTATTTTTAAAGTGAAAATTCTGAGCAAAAAAGGGTCTCTTATACACGGGAAAATACGGTATATTTCATAAATTACAAAATTAAAAACGATTTTGCTCAAGTAAATTCGAGCATGGTTTGATATTTCGATTGATTGGGCCCGGAGACCCTGAAATGTCACAGTTTTCAGCACTGAAGGTGTGCCCTATATTGCTGTGAGATGCAGGTCACAAACTGTTTTGTAAACGAAATTTTTGAACTTCATTTGAGCTTAATTTGAACTATTTTAGCGAAGATTTTTCAGCGATTTTTGACATCTAGGAGAAAAGAAAGGTTAATTGGATGAACGCTAGTAAAACCTCGGAAAAGTGGTACTGAAAATTATCCGAAATATCAGCTATTTAATAAATTCGCCAAAACCGAAAGTGCAATTATCCGTGAACCAAACCAAAAATTTCGTTTTGGTAACATCCCTGCAGTGCGTATTGTTTATTTGTGAAGCCAATGATCTTAAAGGATCAGAAAAGGGATACCTGAAGTAGGTTTCAGAAAAATTGCCTTAAAAATTATATCACTTTATGCATATATCTTACTCGCGTTGAAAGAAGTTTCTGTTCATTTTCATTTTAAATCTCCCGCAATACTGTTCTGACAGCGCCATTACATGACGTCACTTACGCACAACATGAATCAGGTGAAGAAAAGGAAATGTTAAATTATGCCCCAAAAAACTTTCCATGCAAATCTGTATTACTTAGCATTTCACTTATCTGCTCTAATAATAATTTAGAATGTTCGTGCCCATTGGTAAAATGCACCACTCTCACTAACCAAAAACATATTTTTAATCTTATTGGCAAGATACAGTAATATTTGAATATTTGCTCAGTTGGGGACATGTTGCACCACAAATGCTCTGAACACTCATTAAGTACACGTTTAAATAAAAGTTTAAAGTGCATTTTTTAACTTGACAAGCAGTTACTCACATATAGAACCCAATGGCATCGCAGATAAACGCCGTTTTGCATACTTTCTTTGCATTTCGTGGCGCTTTAAAACTGCGTCTCTGCATTCTCTTTAAACTGGGAAGTCATTTTTTGGCTCCTTAAGTTTTAATTTCGTGCAAAATAGCTGCTACTCTGCAAATTTGCATGTATAAAAAGCACAATCAGTTTATCTGCTGATTAGGCATTAGTTGTCATGTTGTTTACTAAAGACAGTTGTTATCCAGCTTGGGCTGCTGTCCCGAATGCTGCTGGCAGAGCTTACATCACATCATTACAGCATTAAATGAGAAAACTTTGTATGCGTTTTACATCACAATTATATATTACCTTTGACTTTAATTAACTTTGCTAATATAGGTTTTACACCTCAAATGTAGACACAGGAAAGTTCAAATGTGACTTAGGTAAGTCAAATGTAGACATACGAATTTCGAATGTGTTTTGGTAACTCAAATGTGACTTAGGTAAGTCAAATGTAGATGCATTACTTTGAATAAATCGGTAATTAAGTTATTTAAGTGCAAATTACAAAAAGATAAACCAAAGACAGTGCATCTATTAGGCCTATAACGTTGTTATTTTAACTTAGGAGCAATTATTAAATTGAAGTTTGAGTTACCTAAATCTACATTTGAGTCCACATTTGACATGTAAAACCTATATTTTGTTAGATAATTTTATTTTGTCACTAATCTCACGGAATCAATTAATTTTAGGAAATTTGTATTAATGTCAGTTAAAGGAAGACCGGACGATTGTTTAGACTCAATCTCATTTTAATTTACTGTCCAAAATATACATTTTCTTGCCTATAAAAGTGAGCAATAGTTACTTATATTTGAACATTTAGCTTAGAAATTTAATTAGCGGCAACCGAACACAGCTATTGCTTACGTCAGAAACTAACCACAGTTTGTGCAATGACAGGCATCTTCCCTTGCGCGTCAAGCACGTTTGCATAAGTGTTACTGTTTAAACGCGTGATGTCAGGAAAAATGGGCTCTACATCATATGACGTCAGAAACTAACGCTGAAGTTCACGATCATGCTTATTACGGTACCATCTTATATTTGTCGGTCACGCGAACGCCACAAAAAGGCGCCTTTGCCAATCTTAGTAGATTCACTGAGCCGCGCGTAGCTTTGAAAGTTTAACGAAATTTGAGTATCCGAGGTAATTGTTGTTTAATCTAAGCTTTGATGTAAAAAAAGCTATTGTAGTTTTCAGTATTTTATAGCATTCTTTACTCTGAATTAATGTTTACACAATCATCCGATTTTTCTTTAAAATGATAATGATAATACAATGCTACCATAGCTATACTGTAAATGTTAAAAGTGACTTGTAAATACTGTTAACTGTTACAGCCCTGCAAATAGAAGGCCATTGTATATATATATATGCTCAAAATAAAGAGTTATAATAATAATAACTATGATAATTACATCACAGCGGAGACAGAGTGATGGACGAATATGCTTGACAGCAAAAATTTGCCTTGCACATTTTTTCTGCCATACGCATGATAAAGACATTTTATCTAAGTTAGTTGTTTAGTGTTTATCGTAAACATTTTGCCTGGTCCTGTGTTTGCATTCATGCATGTTTATGTGCCAGCAACACATGAGAGCTTATCTAGAGCTTGTTTATGTGCCAACAAGACATGAGAGCTTATCTAGAGCTTTGTAGTTCACAGTTCACATTGCATGCTTAGCTGGGGTTGTATTACATGTTTAACGTATGCAGGATGAAACCGTTCTATCGTTTTGTTTCTAATCAATGCATTATTTCAGGCTTGCAAAAGGCGGATTGTGTTGGACAATGCTGAACGCAAAATTTCTGCTCTTCCTTCTCATCGTTGCTCTGTTCTCCTACTCGTACGGAGGCTTCCGGAAGAAGGCAAACATCATTTCAGTGAAAGTTTTTGACCACAAAGGCAGTTCTGATGACGGCCTTCCCGCTGAAGATACAGTCTTCAAGTCAAACTAGTAAGCGTTTATCGGTCATCGGTGTTTTAACCGGTTTTGGGTTACCTACCGGTGCGGGCGTGGTTCAGTTTACTATCCTGGGCATCCGCTGGGGAGCCCCCTGGATCAGCCCTCCAGACCTACGGTTCATTCAGAAAGTAATCGAAGGATTTGGTTTGCAGACATTTGCAGGTTTTGTTCCTTAATAGCTTTTCTAAAGTGTAAGAAGCAGAAAATTGAATCATTTAATCACGTTTTTTTCCTGTTCAAAAACGCTCATTGAAAATGATTTTTCCGAATGAAAACTTTGAAAATGCTCTCATTTTGGCCAATCTTCAACACCTTTATTTAACCGAAAATTCTTGCAAAAAGTTGTTCTTATTAATTGAAAATTGTAATAATAAAATCCACACTCTGTTGCCAAATGCTCATACTCATAGATATAGTACATGCCACCATGTGAAAGACCCCTTACCTAGATGCAGAACAGAGAGATTCAAGAGACAGTTTTGCCCTATATGGTTTATTTAATTTCTAAACATAGGTTTTAATTTTTCTTTTTGATTTATTTCATTCTTGTAAAAGTGTAATAGTGTTTGTCACTGTATGTTCTATCTTGTTTATGCTTTAAAAGTTTTATATTTTGTAATTTTATAATTTGCTGTAATTCAAACTTTTGGTTGTAATGATGATCATTTTTTATCTGATTTGCAGTGATTTTTTCTGATTAATTTTCTATTTTAATCAATTTCTTTTTTATGTTTACTGGTAATAAATTAGTTCTTTATATATTATAGGTTTTACACGTCAAATGTAGATTTAGGTAATTCAAATGTGGCTTGGTAGCTCAAATGTAGACTTTGGTAGTTCAAATGTGTTAACAATGGTTTTCAACAAATCTTGAGCGTTTTTGGTAAGTCAAATGTAGACACCTGTCAAGTCAAATGTCCTATGTCTACATTTGACTTACCTAAGTCACATTTGAGTTACCAAAACACATTTGAAATTCCTATGTCTACATTTGACTTACCTAAGTCACATTTGAGTTACCAAAACACATTCGAAATTTCTGTGTCTACATTTGACTTACCTAAGTCACATTTGAACTTTCCTGTGTCCAGATTTGACGTGTAAAACCTATAGTGTTGCTCCACATATCCGATGTGTATCCGAAAATGGTGATATTCGCGAGATTTTGCAGATATTCGTATCCGACATTATCCGGTAGTTATAAAAATTTGATATTCGCAAATATTAGCTATCCAGTTATCGTAATGTGCAGCTGAAAACGGTTTTCGAATAATTTAACAGCCGAAAATAAATAAATAAATTATTACCAAAAATTTAGAGATTGTTTTAGCCTATGTTTGTGTTTTCATGTCGAGAATTTTGCGCACCTTTTTTTGTTTGCGTGTGGCAATATGGTGTATCTTCGCATAGGGTCCTTTAAGATGATAGTCTTTTTTTTGACAGACTAAATGAAAATCCTAATATTTGCAAACATTTACTATTTTCATTGTCCGAACAGATCTGCATATTCGATTCGAATTTACGTAACCTATCCGGTTATATTCCTAGTCCAGAAGTCAATCTGAGGAAATATTCGATGATATCCGGTATTCGCTATCCCGCAAAAAAGTGCAGAGCAACACTGTATATATATATTCCCGATTTAAAAAAATATTTTAGATTATTTTTTATCTTGGGGACATATAAAATGCAGATTTTTTTAAATTTATTGCTTCAAAATTTTTTCAGCATAGCTTACTGGCATGAGAAACTCGGGGTTGTGAGTTCAACTCATGAATTGGCATAAAGTTTCAAAGCTCCTTTTTTCTCCTTGCGATTAAGTAACTTTCGAGCTGATGAGCTGGTTTCGATTCTTAATCTCTCAGTTTTGAGTAATTAATTATTCATCAGATTTTATTTTTCATTCTCAGTTTGCCGCTTGAATTGGAACGGCACATGGCGACAGTCGGTAACGGCTTCCTTTCCACTGTCGTTTACTGGAATAGGATATTTGTGAACGGAGTTTATAATGGTGCTAAGGGTAGAAGTCACCGTGCCCGCATCCCGGCTACCTGTTCACTCCGCCTGTCTGTGGATGGTTGCGCACTAACATCTAATTACGAACTAGACGTGGGCAGAGGTTAGCATCTTAGTTAATTTAGTAATAAATAAATTGTATTATGTAAGCACATATTATATGCCAGAGTAAATGGAATCCAGGTAAAAAAAGTCCCAGGTAAAAAAGCCACAGCATAGAGTTACAGTGAAAAAATCACAGGTAAAAAGTCACAGAAAACAGTCACAGGAAAGCGTCATAGGTAAAAAGCTGTGCAATATGTGGTGGGTCGGTGACTGTTCATTGGATGTTGTTGTTGTTGTTGCTGTAGTTGTTGTTGTTGCTGCTGCTCTTGTTGTTGCTGTTGTTGTTGTTGCTGCTGTTGCTGTTGTTGTTGCTGTTGTTATTGTTGTTATTGTTATTGTTGCTGCTGCTGTTGCTGCTCCTGTTGCTGTTGTTGTTGTTGTTGTTGTTGTTGTTGCTGCTGCTGCTGCTGCTGTTGCTGCTCCTGTTGTTGTTGCTGCTCCTGTTGCTGTTGTTGTTGTTGTTGTTGCTGTTGCTGCTCCTGTTGTTGTTGTTGTTGTTGTTGTTGCTGCTGCTGCTATTGTTATAACTCCTTTATTACATGTACATACATGCACATTTAATTCCCTCTCTATTTAAGAATATCATTTTATGGTTCCACTTATATATATTAGTTGATTAACATTGTGACGTCATATATGATAACATATTTGCATTTAGAAAATCATTATTCTTGTTTCAAAACTATTACTAGTCATGCAAGTCAAATGGGATTGTGTTATTTTAGATAAATGTGCCTCAGTGAATAGCAACAAGGTTTTTTACATTGACAGCTCCTTTGCGATTAATTCTTTTACTGGTCAAAAAGAATTTCATAATATACACTAACGTCTCGTCATCACATGCCGGACAAAAGCGGGGAGACTTCGGTCCAAATTTGCCGATTGTCCATATTTTCCGATGCTAAGCTAATGTAATACTAGTATGCGCCATTTATTAGACTCACAGTAATGTAGAAACAATCGCCTACTTGTCTCAAATATGTCTAGTATGCGCCATCTATTAGACTCACGGTAATGTAGAAACAATCGCCTACTTGTCTCAAATATGTCTAGTATGCGCCATCTATTAGACTCACAGTAATGTAGAAACAATCGCCTAATTGTCCAAAAAATGTCTAGTATGCACCATCTATTAGACTCACAGTAATGTAAAAACAATCGCCTAATTGTCTAAAAAATGTCTAGTATGCCCCATCTATTAGACTCACAGTAATGTAGAAACAATCGCCTACTTGTCTCAAATATGTCTAGTATGCGCCATCTATTAGACTCACAGTAATGTAGAAACAATCGCCTAATTGTCTCAAAAATGTCTAGTATGCGCCATCTATTAGACTCACAGTAATGTAGAAACAATCGCCTAATTGTCTCAAATATGTCTAGTATGCGCCATCTATTAGACTCACAGTAATGTAGAAACAATCGCCTAATTGTCTCAAAAATGTCTAGTATGCCCCATCTATTAGACTCACAGTAATGTAGAAACAATCGCCTAATTGTCTCAAAAATGTCTAGTATGCCCCATCTATTAGACTCACAGTAATGTAGAAACAATCGCCTAATTGTCTCAAAAATGTCTAGTATGCCCCATCTATTAGACTCACAGTAATGTAGAAACAATCGCCTAATTGTCTCAAAAATGTCTAGTATGCCCCATCTATTAGACTCACAGTAATGTAGAAACAATCGCCTAATTGTCTCAAAAATGTCTAGTATGCGCCATCTATTAGACTCACAGTAATGTAGAATCAATCGCCTAATTGTCTCAGAAATGTCTAGTATGCGCCATCTATTAGACTCACAGTAATGTAGAATCAATCGCCTAATTGTCTCAGAAATGTCTAGTATGCGCCACCCTTATGCAAAGGTATAGAAAAACTGTCTGCAATTGACACAAATAATTTCGCATAATTAACTCCACTTACACACGCTGATACTTAAACACACTGACATAAGTGTCGTTGCGTGCTGCTTGGATGTGAACAAAGTGACGGCCATCCAACTAGCTGTCAGCTGGCAAAATAACGGACTGTGTCCGTAGTGTGCGGGACTTTCTAACTGACCAGATTTTGTCCGATTCTTCCGATTGTCGTAAAAGCGAGATCCGGCAAACCGAGACATGAGTGTATAATTTAGGCCAATTAGGCTTAAAAGTCCCTCCCTGCTTTTATAAGTGTCTCTGAGCTCCATAAATGATGCCATCTGGGATTTGCACATTACCTAGTGAGGTTATCCCTAACTAAACTGTGTCATCTAGATCAGGGGTGTGCAAATTGCGACCCGCGAAGAGATTTGTCAACCTAATGAAAGTGCGGCCCGGGCGATTAATTGAGTGTATCCAGCTGAAGTCCGTGCCACAATCCCAAAGATAGTGCGGGTAGTTTTTTCTACTAGATCGGATGCCATTAATCCTTACAAGATGGTTGTAGCTTAATGTCACTGTACTACACAGATTGTGTGATACACATTACTAATATGCATTGTAATGAAATTACCACTATCTGTCCTGAAAGTAGAAATATATGGTTTGTAATATAAATTTTAATAACTTCTAAAATAGTTTCTTGAGTGTAGTAGTAATGATGTACGCAGGTCGGATGCAAAAAAATCGTTATTAGGCCTTTCTGTACTTGGCTCCTTGGTCAAACTGCCTGTGGCCCGCAGGAATTGTGGGAAAGTTTAATGTGGCCCGGCTAGTCTGATAATTTGCACACCCCTGATCTAGATGTTCTTGCCGAACGTACGACTTAAATTGGAAATTTTTGTCTCAAACGGCCGTTCCCGTTATCGTTGCACGTCTAAAGTTGCTTAATGAGTGTTTTGTGTGTTTCCAGGAGTATTTACGGAACATATGTCTCATCCCGATGTGTACATTCGGTATGAAATCTACGCCCATCGTGAGAATACGTCACTTTTAATCTGCACTGTTAAAGCTAACGTATATAAAAAAGGTGAGTTTTGCTGATTACCAAACTATTTTGTGGTTGACTCGGCTTCTAGAGCACAGGGTTCGATTCCTGTATTAATTATTTTAATTTTTTTCTGTATAGTCTGGTGATTGTAAGTTTTTCCAGCTGTAATTGATTAGCTAGATAATCCGACATTTTGTATAGTTTTGTTTGAGATCATTTTTAATGGACGTTTGATTAGACCAAATCTCCTGTCAGTTTACTGTCCAAAATATACACCTTCTTGCCTACAAAACTTGTTTAAAATATTAATTTTGTGTAATTACCTTGGAAAGTTAATTAACAGCAACCGAGCACAGCTATCGCTTACGTCACAAACTAACCTCAGTTTCTGCAATGGTAGGCATCTTCCCTATGCATCAAGCACGTCTGCTTAAGCAACCATTGTTATAACACGCTGATGTGATGTCATGAAAATGAGTGCTACATCACAGACGAACACTGCAGTTCATGATCATGCTTAGCGTGGTGCCGCTCCTATTTGTCAGCTACGCGAATGTGACAAAATTTCCCGTCTTGGTGGGATCGCACTTTCAAAGTTTAACAAAATTTAACTATCCAAGATAATTATTAATTATTCTAAGCTTTGATTTAAAACGAGCTGTTATGATTTTCAGTTTTGTAGACTACATTTTACTTTGAACTAGTGTCAGTTCAGTAACTTCAGTTGTTTTACGTGAACTTTACTTAATTATGCTTTAGTCTGTGCGTAGAGTGATTTACTAGCAGGATCTTGCTTGGGAACAACAAAGCAAAACCGTCTGTCGCATCAGTTCAGTAACTTCAGTTGTTTTACGTGAACTTTACTTAATTATGCTTTAGTCTGTGCGTAGAATGATTTACTAGCAGGATCTTGCTTGGGAACAACATAAAGCAAAACCGTCTGCCGCATCAGTTCAGTAACTTCAGTTGTTTTACGTGAACTTTACTTAATTATGCATTAGTCTGTGTGTAGAGTGATTTACTAGCAGGTTCTTGCTTGGGAACAGGAAAAAATGGACTAGGTAAGGGCCTAGCTAGCTGTTTATACTGTTCCTATGGGCTGCAAGACGTTGTCAAGTGTACACAAATGCGAAATGTGGTACACTTACTCTTTGAACCTTTTCACGATCTTCATCAATCGCCGGAACCGTGAAAAGGCTTATTCTTATGCCGGAACAATAAAGTCTTAGCAACCTCTTATTTTGCTGTCTTTTGTGAGCCATCATCTATGAGACAGTGTTTTGGTGTCTGGATTTACTCACATTTGTGCTTAATTTGTGACATGTGTGTTTTTGTCATTAGATCTAATCCTGAGGACGAATAACCACCGTGGCAATGATAGTAGAGACTTCCGCGTGGTCGGCAGTGACACTTATGGCATTAATAAAGCGTAAGTGGTTATGATTCAGTGCACTAGTTTTTCAACTCTGTCAAAACTGTCATCTGCGCTGTATAATTTTGCAACGAGTTTTTGTACGTTCTTTATTGGGAACACTGTAATAATATTTTATTCATTATGGTATGTGAGTTAAAGGCTACCCTTGCAGTCAGCATTGAATTTTGAATCACTTGTGTTTATGTAACTTGCGAATTTTCACGACTTGTTTTGTTAGAGGTGCTTTTTCGCATATGCTCGGCGCCCTCGGGAAAAGTGAAATATGCAGGTGAAGAGTGATTTATGCTGCTGGTGGAGAATGGCTTATGCTGTAGATGGAGAATGGCTTATGCTGTAGTTGGAGAATGGCTTATGCTGTAGATGAAGAATTGCTTGTGCTGTAGGTGGAGAATGGCTTATGCTGTAGGTGGAGAATGGCTTATGCTGTAGTTGGAGAATGGCTTATGCTGTAGGTGGAGAATTGCTTGTGCTGTAGGTGGAGAACGGCTTATGCTGTAGGTGGAGAATGGCTTATGCTGTAGTTGGAGAATTGCTTATGCTGTAGGTGAAGAATTGCTTGTGCTGTAGGTGGAGAATGGCTTATGCTGTAGGTGGAGAATGGCTTATGCTGTAGTTGGAGAATGGCTTATGCTGTAGTTGGAGAATGACTTATGCTGTAGATGGAGAATGGCTTATGCTGTAGGTGGAGAATGGCTTATGCTGTAGGTGGTGAATGGCTTATGTTGTAGATGGAGAATGGCTTATGCTGTAGGTGAAGAATGGCTTATGCTGTAGTTGGAGAATGACTTATGCTGTAGATGGAGAATGGCTTATGCTGTAGGTGGAGAATTGCTTATGCTGTGCTGTTAGTGGGGAATGGCTTATGCTGTAGGTGGAGAATGGCTTATGCTGTAGGTGGAGAATGGCTTGTGCTATAGGTGGAGAATGGCTTGTGCTGTAGATGGAGAATGGCTTATGCTGTTAGTGGTGAATGGCTTATGCTGTTGATGGAGAATGGCTTATGCTGCTGGAGAATGGCTTATGCTGTAGATGGAGAATGGCTTATGCTGTAGATGGAGAATGGCTTATGCTGTGCTGTTAGTGGGGAATGGCTTATGCTGTAGGTGGAGAATGGCTTGTGCTGTAGGTGGAGAATGGCTTGTGCTGTAGATGGAGAATGGCTTATGCTGCTGGAGAATGGCTTATGCTGTAGATGGAGAATGGCTTATGCTGTAGGTAAAGAATTACTATATAATGCCATATATATTGCAACTGCTCTCTTCATGCAACTTGGTAAAATATTTCACAATAATTGCTGTATGTAAAGGCAAATCACAACGTTATGACACCATTAGCTGACATATCAGCCTGCACATCTCTCTTACGGATTTATGATTATTTAAATTATGAAGCGCAGTACATAACTAAGTTGTAATTTATCAGTATTACCTATGTGGTTGTTGTGAATTACATGTATTTACATAATGCTTATATCCAAAGCATGCTGAACAAGTGCTTGTGGTGTACTACCATTTTTGAATTAAACCTTTGTTTTCTATTATAACACTTATATAAAAACGGCCTCCGAAACTAAGTGAATTATGAAATACGTGCTTTAGATGAAAGAATGTGCATTTCCCTCAAAATTTGGTGCCCTAGTTTGCCTATAGATAAATGCGCCCTGTAAACAAGTACCACCTTCTAAGGTGCTAGCAGGTTAGCTCGGGAACGTCTTATACATGCGCAAGGAAATAGTAAATGGTAAAAGAGTTTAATTATGAATTTGTTCTCACTATAAGTTTGTGGTTTCTTAGCCTTGCTGCCTGACTCATGTGGCAGTTCACTAGTTTAAAGTTATGAAAAGAAAAACATCCTTAGAACTTTTGTACAGTTTTTTTAAATGTTGATTTCGTTTTTCTTTTTCTCCTAAGTATAATATACTCCTAAAGTATATAAAATAGCAGCACTGTTCAAATCACGTTGAAAACACCGGTTCTCGTCTGATCACCGAAGTTAAGCAACGTGGAGCCTGGTTAGTACTTGGATTGGTGACCCCCTAGGAATACCATGTGCTGTAGGCTTGCGGGATGCTCACACTGTACCTCGACACTAGGCGGAGGAGCTGCACAAGGCAGCCAATGGCTAGAGGGCTACTACACAAACAAAAATGTTTCTGGTAGACAGTTATTATCTATATTATGCTCAAAACAGGCATTTTGCATAAACAAACCTAATTTCAAAGTATTAACTTTTAAACACTGTGATATGTTAGTCAAGAATTTGATGATTCTACACAAAATAATGCAACGTATGCAAGTTTAAGACTATCAACACCAGTGACTCAGGAAAGGCAGTTTCAATTTAAAAGAAGGATACAGAACATTTTACCATCATTTGGAGAAATATTTAAAAGCAGCTCAGTACTGGCAGCATTCTTCGTTACTTTGTGGTGAAATTTGGATGAAAGTTTATTGCCTTATTACTAAATATTCTATATCAAGTTTTGCTAATTCTGAATTACTATTAGAACTATTGTTGCTCGGTCTTAGTTACTTACAACAAACTAGACAATTCTTAGTGATCTATAAATCTGCTTTTATTCTACACGACAAAACTGAAACTGTGAATTAATCTTAGCTTGGTTCAAGTTGAGAAACGTGGCTGGACCATTTCAGAAGAGACAACTTTGATTTTGTTGCTGTTTCAATTATTTATTTATTGTTATAAATATTGTTATTTAATTATTTATGGTTATCAGTATAATATAAAGCCCAGTATAGATTGTTTTGTGGTATATTAGTAGCTCCCCTCTATTACTTACATGGTTCTTGTTAATTGCTTGTATTTGAATAGCACTTATCTCTGAAGTAGTGGGTCACTGCATGTGATGTAGTAACTTTCATGAAAGAATTGTTGTGCTTATATAAAAGCAGCCAACATAACTGCTTGTGGTGTATTATAAATACGCACTTTAGACGAAAGGACACGTGTTTTACGGGGGAATAAAAAATTTTAACACTGGCAGCCTAAAATCTGGCACCCTCAGAATTTGATGCTGTCGGCTACAGCTGTTAGCCTTTTGGTAGATACGCCCCTTCAAACAAGTATAACTCTTTAAGGTGTTGGCAGGTTAGCTGGGTAGTGCCTCATGCAAACAGCAGATGGTAAGAGTTTAATTATGAAATTGGCTTCAGTCGAAGCTTGCTAGCCTGGTTGCCTGACTGATATGATACCTATTTTAACTCATAGATAGAAAATCATTATTAGAATTCTATTTTAGAGTTATTGAACATTTAAATGATTTCTGTTATTCTAAGGATATTCAACAGGCTCTTGCATCAACCTCGTTTAAAATTTTCAAGCTGGAAAATATTTAGCTGAAAACTACTGGGTCATGCTATATTTACTTCCTGTCTATAAACGTGGGGCAAATCAGGAATTCAGTTGTTCACAGCACTTAAAATGATTCTACTGCTTAGCATTTACGGAAGTGAATCTTGTATGTTGGTATCGGACATTTTGTTTTTCATTTTTGCCTAATTTTTTTATTGCAATGAGTTTGTTGTCAAAACAATTTGAGGACAAGTTGATTATTTTTTATGAATTATTTAACATTTTTAAATTTTTGCATTGGAACATTTTTCCCTTAGGCTACGTTTAATGAATTTATTGTTGGCTGCATTCAAATGTATATTAGTTCTTTCTGAAATGCATTTTTGTGTTGATTGTTACTTTAAATTTCTTATTTTTTATTTTTGCATTGTAAGTTTTCTTAATTTTAATCAGTTTGTTGTTAATAGTTCTCGATTTTTCAACAATTTCAAGACCTCCAAGTGACTGATACAGAAAAGATTTTTAAATTAATAATTTTGGTTGCCATTTCGGATTTTGGAATTTTTCTCCAGGTATTAGAATATTTTCCATACTTTTTTACTTACGTAACTGTACATTTTTGCAAGGTAGCATTCTAGTTTATATGTATTTACAATTATAAAGTAAACAATTATAAACAAAGCCATAGCAAGAATTTGTGTAATTTTGGGGCAGAGCATGTCATACGTGTTCTCTTAAAGTACGGGAAAATTCTTTAAATTTCTAGCAAGAGCGATAACATGATATTTTGTTAAGAATCTTCTTTTCTAGTTACACAAGTCTTTCAGACAGGTAAGATTAATGCAAAGTCATAAACTTTGTGTGGAAAATTTAGTGACATAGTTTAAATTCCCTTTCTGTTGTGGTTAGTAAGTATTAATAATTTATGATCACTAATTCACTGATCATTTTCCTGGGTGTTAGAAGTTAAAACGTTGTAATAAATTGTTACCTAAGATATGGTTTTGTATTTGCAGCAAATGTGTAGTTATGATAAATTAACAAAAACATAGTACGTTATATGCAGATTTTACATTAGGTCTATGGGTAGATTTTCTATACGTATTAGTCATTCATACCTTTCGCCCACCCATATTTCAAATGCACGCGTTTTGTAAATTCCCAAACGTAATTTCTGCATACAATGAAAATTACTTATATCACAGTAAACTTGACCTTTTACGCATTTTGATGAATACTACACAAACAAAAATGCTTCTGGTAGACAGCTAATGTCTATATTATGCTCAAAGCAAACATTTTGCATAAACAAACCTAATTTCAAAGTATTAACTTTTAAACACGTGATAACACCAGTGACTCAGGAAAAGCAATTTCAATTTAAAAGAAGGATACAGAACATTTTACCATCATTTGGAGAAATATTTAAAAGCAGCTCAGTACTGGCAGCATTCTTCGTTACTTTGTGGTGAAATTTGGATGAAAGTTTGTTGCATTATTACGAAAGATTCTATGCCAAGTGCTGCTAATTGTGAATTACTATTAGAACTATTATTGCTCGGTCTTAGTTACTTACAACAAACTAGACAATTCTTAGTGATCTATAAATCTGCTTTATTCAACACGACAAAACTGAAACTGTGAATTAATCTGAGCTTGGTTCAAGTTGAGAAACGTGGCTATACCATTTCAGAAGAGTCAACTTTTATTTTCATTGCTGTTCCAATTATTTGTGCCACAGATGAAGTCGCCAATCAAAGTTGGATTTTATCTGATGTCTCTGATCACGGTGTGTAGTGGATGGAGCACATGTGATGATCCGTCTTGGCAGTGCAGATGTGATTATTGGGAAGTTTTTGATTGCTTTTGGGGAAATTTATCCCTAACAGACGTACAGAATATTTCAAATACATTACCAAAAGATATCGACATGCTCACGATTTACAACTATTCAAACAGTGAATTTCCAGACAAATTTTTGGCAGGAAAACAGATCGAGATTTTGTCCATAGAGTACTCCAAGCAGCTGAAACGCATCAATGAAACCAGTATAGCAGCTGACGTCAGGGAATTACACTTGTATAACCTCAATGCTTTAGAGACAATTGACTCAATGGCATTCCAAGCAATGACAAGACTGCATGTTCTCGATATTTGGGAATGCTACCAGCTGACATCGATTACTGGGCACTTGTCTTTTACACAAAGTCCAAATCTGATTCACATTTACATTGAACGGACATCCATGGAAATACTTAAGGAGCCAAAACTACACAGCAGCGTACTGAATAGCAGCAATTTTGTACGGATTAACTTTTGGGGTGAGTTCAATTCAAATTTTTGACTAACAACTTTCAGCAGAGCACGAAGCCAGTGTGGTCAATTGAATACATTTATGTGTCATAAGATTTAATGAAAACAGTGTCCTTATAATAGGTGAGCAAGTTTGTCTTACGTGATGCTTTAGGTAAAAGTTCTTTCACTATTCTTATAAGTTTTGTATTTTAATCGTTGTTTTGCTGTTGTTGTTATCGTTGTTGCCATTTTTATAGATAATAATTTCACATGCGACTGTGACATCAGTTGGGTTTTCAACAAACCGTGGAAACTAGTAAGAGATTTTCAATGCCGACAATCAGAAAATGGAAATTACAAAACAGCTACAAAAGCAGACTTTGACTATTGTTACGATGCAACAAACCAAACCACTGAGTCGTCTACAGAGGACTCAACCACTGAGCCGTCTAAAGAGAACTCAACCACTGAGTCGTCTACAGAGAGCTCAACCACTGAACCGTCTACAACGAGCTCAATCACTACAGTATTAGCTAGCTCTTCGAGTGAGCTGTATAGCACACAATGTAAACTGACTGAAGTCTTTGCATTAGTATTCTTAGTTTTGGCAAGTCACCTTTTTTACCTGTAAAAATGCCACCAATACAGCTATTCTCAGTAAAAAGACATTAGCACCGCCATAGTCATTCAGCAAAAGCGCTGCGTGGTTAAAAAATAGTCACGTTAGAAAGTGATAGTTACGATAAGATATGAATCAATATCATAAATTTAAAGTAATAATTTAGCCTCATCATAACATAGTGAAAGATTCATCCCAGACTGTAAAAGTTCTGACAGTCTTTCCTGCATGTGATTTATTCCTTTTTAAACAAACAAAGTGGTTCATTTTGAGAGGGGAGATTTTCTGTGTTAAAAAGTCTTGAAGTTGAAAAAGGAAGTTAATTTTTGAAAGTCAACAAAATCCAAACTACCAAAAAACTGAGGGAAACCATCATAATTGTTATTAGTGTTCTTTTATGCACTGACCAGTGGCCAAGTATAAGTGCCAGTAACTATATTGCTAAGTGTGTTGCTATAGATAAGAATAGGTAGAAAAACAATTACACTAGTCAGAGATGTAAGTCTTTGCGAAGCAATAAGATGGATCATGTCAGAGTTTAGAAAACGAAAAAGTTGAAGTTATGCTAAACTATTCGGGTTGGTGATTGTGTGTAAAGCAGATAGACGACCATTTTATACTATTAACATAATAATATGCCATAATAATATAACATGATATACACATTCATTATGTGTGCACAATAGCCAGCATTGCTGTTAGAGGTTGCATTTGTCAGCAGTAATATTATATTGCCAATAAAATATAACTGAGAGAATGGTTTGTGTCAGCATTTTCCTCTCCAGATTTCCCAATGTTTGTCAGGATAAATTATTGTTACAATAAAATTAATATTTTATAATGTAAATATAGCTTTTGTTTTTAATTTAACGAGGAGAGTTTGCACAGACTGTGTTTGTTTTAAAGTAAATATTTGCTTATATGTTAAAAGCAGTCAACTAGTAGACGTGTTTTAGCCACTAGCATGCAACTGCATATCACACTTAGCTAATCTAAATTTTATTAACGTGACAATCAATCATTCAATCAATCAATCAATTTATTTCACTCCAGCAATACATATACAATACATCAACATACAATATTATTGAAACAAAAAGAAACAGTATAGGTAAAAAACCCATTTATGAAGTCAAATTAACCAATAGAAAAGAGTTGCTGTATGACACCTTGAAAGCTTGGCTTGTTAGGGTGGCGCAAATGAGTGAATGAAAGAATGGTTAGGGTTAGTAGACATGATGGAATGGAAGAAAATACTAAGATTAGAGATAGGAAAAAGGAAGGGAGGGAAGGATGAGTGAATGAAAGAATGGTTAGGATTAGTAGACATGATGGAATGGAAGAAAATAGTAAGATTAGAGATAGGAAAAAAGAAGGGAGGGGAGGATGAGTGAATGAAAGAACGGTTAAGATTAGTAGACATGATGGAATGGAAGAAAATAGTAAGATTAGAGATAGGAAGAAGGAATGGAAGATGAGTGAATGAAAGAATGGTTAGGGTTAGTAGCTATGATGGAATGGAAAAAATAGCAACATTAGGGATAGGAAGAAGGAAGGGAGGGAAGGATGAGTGAATGAAAGAACGGTTAAGGTTAGTAAACATGATGGAATGGAAAAAATAGTAAGATTAGAGATATGAGGTGAGTAAACGACAGTAGTGTATGTTTAAACTACATAAAGCTATATCAAAATAGCATATTATAAATAATTATATACTATTTTCATGCATTTCATGAGTAGCAACTTGAACATAAAACAAAACTTACATGTATGTTGGTAGTTAAAATCATAATAATAAGCTTAGAGAAGGTTAAACTGTTAAAAGGTTATGTAAACGAGTTTTATTTTACTGTTATTAAAGCCAGGAATATGATTCTTAGGCATCAAGTATAGTTCACTATATATATATTCATATATCACACATAAATACATATAAAGGTTATGTAAGTGAGTTTTATTTTGCTGTTATTAAAGCCAGATATATGATTCTTAGGCAGACAGTATAACACACTATATATATATATATATATATGTATTCATATATCACACATAAATACATATAAAAAGCTTAAAGACTTGAGTTCACGGTCATTAAATATTTGTATGGTGTTTATCGATCGAGTTCATGAAAATGATAAGTTGCTTTAACTTTTGAACCGATGAATAACTTAAATAGCAAACGCTTGTAATGATGATTACGGGTTCAAAAGTTGCCAAGAAAAGAACAATTCTCTGAACGTCTACTCCTAAAACACGTGAAATGCAGAATTATTTATTTAACTAGCAAAGGTCTCGCAAAAAATTTTGCATAAAAATCCACTTATAATCAACAATGCGCGAACATTCTACCTAGTGCTCGTTTATTTAACAAGCCAGTAGCAGCTTTTACTGAATTAAAGTTATAGGCAGAGTATAATGGATGACGTCACAACAATGGCTTTGCCTCACCAGTTTTCAAAGCGAAAATCTCCCGAAACGGAATCTCCAATCAACTCGTCACAGCTCCTCACAGTGGAGGTTTCCTAAAATGCTGCTCACATCATCGTATAGCTCTGTTCTTCCTCTTTCTAAAAAGCTATATATCTCCTTCTACAGGCTGTTTGACCAAATTTCGAAAAAATCGGGAGTTGAGTTCAGGAAAAACGCACGTTACAGGATGTTGTGGTCATCCCGCGGATTCTAAACATACCACCGAAATTAATATATACGCACCCACTTCATAGCAAAAATGGACGCACATTGTAGCTGTCATTGGTGTCAGTCTCATTACAGTAGAATTCGGAAATTCCTGGACGAGTTTGAAGCAGCCGGATTGAAGTTGCCCCTCCTGGTACAAACACTTGCACAAAAAATAATTATTTATTATGCGTCATCAAAACTATTATTTAAAATGTCAATATTTATAACTTCCTTCTTTTTCTTGTACGTAGCGCGTTCAACTTCACTAACAAAATATGGTCGTCTTAACTCCTTCTGGACAGCACCACTTGAAATATGTCTTGTAAGACCAAGAACTTTCCTGCTGCTGTATGAGCACAGACATAACTAAATGATTACAAATTTGGTACTGTTCCATTGTGCAGAACTTTGGCTATCCAATCATGCTACTTGTTTAAACATTTGTAAGTGATTTAATTGGAGAAAATTAAGAAAAATACGTCCTTTTCAGGCCCTACAATGTAGCCAATCGAGTAGCTTAGTCTGGTGTACACTTGCATGATCATGTGACTTACATTGTCTGCCGCATCAGTTCGGTAACTTCGGTTGTTTTACATGAACTTTGCTTAATTATGCATTACTCTGTGAGTAGAGTGTTTTACTAGCAGAATCTTGCTTGAGAACAACGTAAAACAAAGACGTCTGCCGCATCAGTTCGGTAACTCCTACTGTTTTACATGAACTTTACTTAATTATGCATTAGTCTCTGCTACTACTACTACTGTTACTGCGGAGTGATACTAGCAGGATCTTGCTTGAAAAAAAGAAAAAATGAACTAGGTAAATTTCTAGCTAACTTTTAAAACTGTTACTATTACAATAGCATGGGCTGTGAGGCATTGTCAAGTATACACAAATGCGTTGTCTGGTACACTTAACCTTTGACCTTTCCACAAATCATAATCAGTCGCTGGAACTGTGAAAAGGCATCAAAATGAATCCTTTTCTTCGAAGTTAAAATTTAGAACAAATCGTGACCTAGAAACGAAGGTCAAACGTCCAGAAATATGAAACATCTGCTGCTTTCAAACACCTACCCTTCATCCCTGAATTTCTGCATAATTTCAGGGAAAAACCATCTTCATCTTTTCATCTTTTGCAGTGGAGAATTGCTTGTGCTGTAGATGGAGAATGGCTTGTGCTGTAGGTGGAGAATTGCTTGTGGTGTAGATGAAGAATGGCTTATGCTGTAGTTGGAGAATGGCTTATGCTGTAGATGAAGAATGGCTTATGCTGTAGTTGGAGTATGGCTTATGCTGTTTGTGGAGAATGGCTTATACTGTAGTTGGAGTATGGCTTATGCTGTTTGTGGAGAATGGCTTATGCTGTTTGTGGAGAATGGCTTATGCTGTTTGTGGAGAATGGCTTATGCTGTTAGTCGGGAATGGCTTATGCTGTAGATGGAGAATTGCTT
>JAQGDQ010000749.1:0-22500 GCA_030141605.1 Tubiluchus corallicola
CATGTTCAGCAGACTTATGATCCTTGATCTCCTGCTTGCACAGGTATACTAAGATTGAGAAACATCATGTTCAGCAGACTTATGATCTTTTATCTCCTGCTTGCACAGGTATACTAAGATTGAGAAACATCATGTTCAGCAGACTTATGATCTTTTATCTCCTGCTTGCACAGGTATACTAAGATTGAGAAACATCATGTTCAGCAGACTTATGATCTTTTATCTCCTGCTTGCACAGGTATACTAAGATTGAGAAACATCATGTTCAGCAGACTTATGATCTTTTATCTCCTGCTTGCACAGGTATACTAAGATTGAGAAACATCATGTTCAGCAGACTTATGATCTTTTATCTCCTGCTTGCACAGGTATACTAAGATTGAGAAACATCATGTTCAGCAGACTTATGATCCTTGATCTCCTGCTTGCACAGGTATACTAACATTGAGAAACATCATGTTCAGCAGACTTATGATCCTTGATCTCCTGCTTGCACAGGTATACTAACATTGAGAAACATCATGTTCAGCAGACTTATGATCCTTGATCTCCTGCTTGCACAGGTATACTAACATTGAGAAACATCATGTTCAGCAGACTTATGAACCTTGATCTCCTGCTTGCACAGGTATACTAACATTGAGAAACATCATGTTCAGCAGACTTATGATCCTTGATCTCCTGCTTGCACAGGTATACTAACATTGAGAAACATCATGTTCAGCAGACTTATGATCCTTGATCTCCTGCTTGCACAGGTATACTAACATTGAGAAACATCATGTTCAGCAGACTTATGATCCTTGATCTCCTGCTTGCACAGGTATACTAACATTGAGAAACATGTCCAGCAGACAGTTATACATACAGTTTATTTTAGACAACTACAGATGTCTTGGGAAATCCAGTGCTATAAGTAGATTTGCATTCATTGAGAAATTATTATCAAGACATAAACAATTGTAGTTAATGAAGTTAAAATAATGACCTAATATTTTGTCACTTCTTTATTGAAGCTGTTTTTCAAAACTCGTTTTTTAGTGCAATTTAATTAATTTAAATGATTTAATTGAGTTAATTTTATTCTATTGTCGTGAACGACAGAATTTGGAAAATCCCAATACAATTTTGGGAGACAATGACGCTGCCCATTGAGAACATAATCCAGTAATGCATAATAGATTACTTTTGCTCATTAATTTAAAAGACTTTTTTATCATGACAGTGATTTTAGCTGATGCAATCAATTAAAAATTAACAACGTTAATAATAAATCAGTAGAAACTGTAGGAATGGCATGAGTTCTACAAACATGGTACCTGTAGAAGAATGTTTCAAGTAAATAGAGATTTTTTAGGGCACAGTGCAAAGCATGTGGCGCCATCCTTTGACAAAAGAGGAGCAACAAGCTGCTACTTTTTGAACCAATGGTAAACTAGCGTAAAAGGTATCCTCAAAATAAGATTACTCAGAAATGCTTAATTTAACTGTTTGTGTATTATTGCAATAATAATGTGAGTCAAGTGCAAATGTTCCTTACACGGCTTTAAAATTTCGTTACTAATTACCTTATAGCATAATTGTTTAAAGTAATGTGAAAAATACGAAATTTTTTAGCCTATAATTTATAAACAGACATTTGCGATAAATAAGACTAAAATATTACCTAGTAAATAATAACATGCACTGTGATGGAACTAGTGTTTGCTTTTCTTGAATAACTTTACTTGCACATATGGCAGAATTAAAAATACAATTTAAGTATTTATAAATATCAAATTTTAGCCCTAACTGTGCCAATTAGTTTTCAGTCCAAAATCTCTTTGTACTCAGTCTCCGTTGGGATGCACTGCTCAATAGTGCTCATAATGGGTTAGTGCTAGCACCTACCAGTGATTTTTATAATGCATGCACACAACTATGCACTAAAGTGTGGCAGTATAGTCTTTTTCCATTAGATAATTGTAGATAGGTCTAGATCTCAAAAACGACATTTATCAGCCACTACTTCAGTCGATTTCGCTGTGGTTGCTGATGTGCATCATATTGTATTGGGCGTAATGAGTGCACTCATATGTAAAATATCAATGCGCAACGTAGAACTATTTACAGGAAGTTCTTTGTGCGCACTATGCTAGGTGTTGTTGGTTACTTCCTGTCAACGCTGAATTCCGTGGCAATTTTCGTATCTGCTGAGAAATTTTTATTATCTGTATAACTTCAGCATAATTGACATAATGCCATGAGTGTAACAGAGAAAATAAAAAGCAGCTGGTTTTTAATAGGAATTATTGTCGTGATAATACTTGCAAATTTGGAACCTGAATTAGGCCGCAAGGGAGGTAAACTGGATGGCATTCTGCTATAGTTTAATTTATTACGTGTCACCCTTTCAAAAAGCATTTTTATTGTATTATTTTAAAGATTATGCTTCCATTTTGCATTGAAATAAGCTGAAGTTGGTTTTAAGTGTGTACAGCGCAATATTTTCTAAATTTTGTAGGTAACAGTCTTGTATAAGCTACTATTCTATTTCAGTTGTATGGTTGTAGCATAGGTAATTCGTTTCTTACATGGCATGTCACAGTAGCAAAATTCATTTGTTAAACCTACCATATGCAAGGTTTTTCTTTTCAACTGTTGTCTCACATACCATTTAGGAATATACAGAATAAAAGAATTTGTGTACATTTTTCAACCCTTTGTAAAGCATGCATATTGCTGTTTTGATTCAATGCTTGAAAGTATTACCATAAGATTTGCCAGGCCAACACTGCTGAACAAATTGGAGACATCCTAAAAGGTAGAACAGAAGCTATTTAAGTTATTTCAAGAACTTACATCTAGTTTCTACTCTGAGCGATGTTCTTAGAAATTTGTGAAGCATCAGCAAATTTTGGAGGCTGTTCCTTGATTAAATTTTTCAAATTTGCAGGCTGTGTGAACAGGCTTATGGCAAGCTCATTAAATTCTGCATACACGTGAGGTCATCTATTTCTTTAGCAATGTTATGTTCAAATAATCTTTATTTTAAGCCAGTATTAGGCTAATAAATTACATAAACTGTGAAACAATTATAGCCTGTTAAGGATAATAATCCAAATAACAGGTATTATAGCTACCCATGTATTATTTCAATTAATCTGAGAATTTGGGTCAAGAACTGCAAATCTCTAATATAGTGGGTCCCAACCTTTTGTTGACCGTGACTCCTTTCCAGAACGCTGCATCATGTCGCCACCCCGCGAAGAACATAATCACATGCTATACTATTAAACATCATTATCATTCGCATTTATTAATTGTAATTTACTATTCAGCAAATTATTGAACAATAAGTGATTGCTTTATTAATTCATTCATGTGATCATTGCACCTGTTTCTCAGCGACCAGTAATGCAACAGCAAAAGTTATCCAAAGTAAAACGAATAGCAACACGCTTTCAGGTAGTGTACGCTGTACACAAGTGTACAGCATGGAAGAACATGCATTTTTATTTTCCCAGAAAATCAAGCAGTGATATACTGCATTTAGAGTGGGAAAACCCTGTTTCACTTTCCAGAACAAAATGATGCAATGAGAGACTGAGGAAACAAGATCTACTTACATACATTTCAAAAAAACTGCATTTTTTAAAAATAGTTTTTGGACTAGCTTACGATCCCATCAAAAGTGCTTGGTGACCCCAGTTGGGGTCGCGACCCCAAGGTTGGGAACATATGCTCTAATACAATGGTTGTGCAATTGAATCTTCCAGTGGAAAGCCTAAATATTGGGCTATTCTTGCAATGCATCTACAATAATATACATGTTGTTTTGTAGAGCTTCAGCAAAGGTCTTTTTTCTTGTTTGTTTTAGTGTCAGGTTTATCACGTTCATTGTTTAATGTGCATAAGCTGTTTGGTTTGCAATGTATATGTGCAGTAGATGGCGTACCATTACAGCAAACTACAAAATTTTCAAACTGTGTGATGAATGGTTTGATTTAAACGTGCATTCAGCTTTTGTCCTTATTTATATTTTTGTTTGAAATGAAAATGTTAAAAAAGTTAGAATATTGATTATTTATCGACAGTTTATGTGCGTTACATTTTCCACATGCTGGCTTGACAAGTTTAGTTAAAGCGCAGCTCTGGATTACTTTTCGTTTAGTACAAATCAAGTTTAAATTTCTGAATTACTTTTTCAAGTTTGATCTTATGGTGATTTATTGCAGATTTTTGACCGGTGATGATGTCATATAATGAGTAAAACGGAACATATTTTAAATTATCTATATTTGCAGGGTATCTGAAACCAGAATTAACAGTAAAGTACATTGCTGTTTCGGTAATCTTTTTCAATAGCGGAATCTCGTTGAGAACTGAGGTAATTGGTAATTTTTTTCCTGAAATTTCTTAGGGATGGTTCCCTAACCTGTGTTTATACCCTTTGATTTTCAAATGATTTTGCCATTCCGCCACCAATTCTAAAAAGCTACAAGTTCAATTATATATATATATTTAATTTGTAGTAAGCCTCAGCGTAATGTTAAAATAACAACACTGTTCAAGACAAATGCGTCCAGTGCATACCAAAAAAAACTAAAGTGCAAAACTATATACAATAAATGAACGTATTTACAAACACCATATTAAAATATTTTTACAAAAATACATTAAATTTTACATGACATATTTTTCACTATATATACACATTTGGCATGACACAATTAACAGAAACATGCTTCACATTACATAAATTTCACTCATTACATTTACACTATTTATACATTTGACATAACAAAACTAATGTATAAATAGTGTAAATGTAATTACTGGCCTGTTGAAAACTTTGGTCTCGTTTTATGCGTAAAGCTTCGCCTTAGACTGGTAAGGTGCTAATTTTGATCGGATGAAAGCAGTAAAGTACCTGGTGTATCAGTGAGTTATGAATGCTACTGTTAGTGTCTCTGAGAGGCATTTATGACAAATCTTCAAAAGTCTCAATTGAATTTCATGTAAAACCACTGATCCCTATTTCTGCAATATTTAAAATTAAAATAGAAAAGCAAAGGTGACTGACATTTGCTAATTTAGTTAGATTGTTACATTCCATTCATAAATACCAGTGAATAAATCAAAATGAAAATTAATAGAAATAAACTTACATTGTTGTGGCATATATCTAATGAAAAATTTCGCTAGCTTGTACAAGACACATGTTCACTCATACAACAGAACAGCATAAATGAAAAACGTAACTAGGTCAATGCCCACACTTTAAACTTTCTAGCTAGATGGAGCCACCTTGGCTACAAAATGAAAATTTATTAAGTCAGGTTCACACTGGCCTTAATAGCTACAGTTAAATGAACTGTGTATTCTCTTTACTAAATTAGGCACTAATGCTTAACGTTCAATGTTTTGATTATAGTTGCTTTTGTCTGTCTTTCCGTTTTGCAGTTAAACATAACAACGACATACTTTACCAAACAACTCAACAAGCATGTAAAAAGTGGCCGCAAAAATATAACTTTTTCATCTTATATGAACTTTGATACCAACACAGTAAGCAAAATCCATCTGTGAAAGTCATGTTTCAGGTTGTACATGAATCACTTTGTAGAAAAAGAATAAAACACTATACTACATATCTGCACAAAACTGAAAAGAGTTTATTAGACTACATACACATATGTAGAATGACTGCTACACTGAACACTGAGAACAAGAGTGTCCTGCACTGATCACTGAGAGTTAGACAGTAACATGATTAGCACGACTTCTGCACTGCACCGAGAGTGTGACAGAGACTAGAAAGTAAATCCAGTCAGTATATATAGGTATAGGCAATTATGCAAACTTGGCTTCACAAAAACCATTACTGTAAAATAGGGAGAGATCCAATGAATATGCATTCACTGGACCGTACAATTATACTAGGGGTGAGTTTAGCTAGTAAAATGTAAAAGGATTAGTTCATAGATGGCAGCACCTAAAAATACAGTTACAATTTCCACACCATCATTCTCACAACATTTTCAACTTACAAGAATCTAACAGTCAGGTGGTGAAGAGTACTGCTAGTAAAGTCAGTATTTCATTTTACAGACCTAAAGAATTGTACTGACTGTACATTAAAACTGACAAAACTATTGTATAATACAGGCTAGCATGATGACAGTACAATTGCTATAACAAGATTTTATGTTGGAAGAAAAAATTTTTCTGTTTTGCAAAACTCGAGAAGTTTCCTTAAGATCTTCTCAATATGGCCGCCAAATTTAACGTTTTGATTGTAGCAGTTTATTTTTTAATGTAAATAATGTTGCTAAGATTCTATAGTAGAGTAACTTTTTTGTTGTTGAAAATAACTGGCAACAACAATTGCCTCATTTACTTAGAAATGATAATTAGATTAATTAAATTAGATTAAAAACGTAAATTAGAAATGCTTCGTTTACTGCTCAAGTCTTTTGGAAGATATTTGGTTTTATTTCTAGTGATGTAAGAACAGTTGCTTTGCTTTTCGCTTTTTGGTTTCTCCAAATTAAATGTTTTTCTGTTTTTCTTTACACAGGATCTTACAAGTGCTCTTCTGCAGACGAAGCTGCATGTATTCGTACAATGTTTTACACTGATGTTTGTTCCATGCTTTACTCAGGCTCTCGTGTATTGCCTCAGTTATACACCTATCAACAATTGGCTACTGAAAGGGTCTGTATGATTAATCACAACACGCATATAATTTTATTACAATACTCGTACTCAAATAAAGCCTTTGAAAACTGTGTAGCTATAAAATATTGTACGTTTTCAAAGGTGTTTTTCCGTGAAAAAGTTATCTTCATGTTAACATGTTAACGTTAGTGGAAAAATGTCAAGATGTATTTGTAAATGCTTTGATGTCAGGTTGTATGCGTCAAATAAATTGTCGAAATATTATATTAAGAAGATCTTCATGCACTTCTGTAAAGTGTTATTACCATAAGGTTGCTGTAAGCAGATGCAGTATGTAGTGTTAGTAACACGTGTATGATTGGTTTAACGTAATATCAGTGCAGCTGTGCGTATCACTGTAGAGTTAGTAACACATGTATGATTGGTTTAACGTAATATCAGTGCAGCTGTACGTATTACTGTAGTGTTAGTAACACGTGTATGATTGGTTTAACGTAATATCAGTGCAGCTGTATGTATCACTGTAGAGTTAGTAACACGTGTATGATTGGTTTAACGTAATATCAGTGCAGCTGTGATGGTTCACTGTAGAGTTAGTAACACGTGTATGATTGGTTTAACGTAATATCAGTGCAGCTGTATGTATCACTGTACAGTTAGTAACACGTGTATGATTGGTTTAACGTAATATCACTGCAGCTGTATGTATCACTGTACAGTTAGTAACACGTGTATGATTGGTTTAACGTAATATCACTGCAGCTGTATGTATCACTGTAGAGTTAGTAACACATGTATGATTGGTTTAACGTAATATCACTGCAGCTGTACGTATCACTGTAGAGTTAGTAACACATGTATGATTGGTTTAACGTAATATCACTGCAGCTGTACGTATCACTGTAGAATTAGTAACACATGTATGATTGGTTTAACGTAATATCAGTGCAGCTGTATGTATCACTGTAGAGTTAGTAACACGTGTATGATTGGTTTAACGTAATATCACTGCAGCTGTATGTATCACTGTAGAGTTAGTAACACATGTATGATTGGTTTAACGTAATATCAGTGCAGCTGTACGTATCACTGTAGAGTTAGTAACACATGTATGATTGGTTTAACGTAATATCACTGCAGTTGTACGTATCACTGTAGAGTTAGTAACACATGTATGATTGGTTTAACGTAATATCACTGCAGCTGTATGTATCACTGTAGAGTTAGTAACACATGTATTATTGGTTTAACCTAATATCAGTGCAGCTGTGATGTTTCGCTATAGAGTTAGTAACACGTGTATGATTGGTTTAACGTAATATCAGTGCAGCTGTACGTATCACTGTAGAGTTAGTAACACACATATGATTGGTTTAACGTAATATCAGTGCAGCTGTATGTATCACTGTAGAGTTAGTAACACATGTATGATTGGTTCAACGTAATATCACTGCAGCTGTATGTATCACTGTAGAGTTAGTAACACATGTATTATTGGTTTAACCTAATATCAGTGCAGCTGTACGTATCACTGTAGAGTTAGTAACACATGTATTATTGGTTTAACGTAATATCAGTGCAGCTGTGATGTTTCGCTATAGAGTTAGTAACACGTGTATGATTGGTTTAACGTAATATCAGTGCAGCTGTATGTATCACTGTAGAGTTAGTAACACATGTATGATTGGTTCAACGTAATATCAGTGCAGCTGTACGTATCACTGATAATACTTTACTATGATATGCACAATTGCTCTGGTAAGTTTTATTCACTTTGTTCAGCTGCTGAAATGAATTTTTAATGCACAATGCTAATTTACTGTTCCGTAGATTACTTGTTGTGGGATGTATGCCACCTCCTGTGTCTTCTGCTGTCATTCTGACCAAAGCTGTGGGAGGTAATGAGGTATGCAGCATAGAAATTTGATTTAACACCCACGTCACATGTTAGAATTACTCGTATTTGATTTTGAATTGCCTCAAAAATTCAGTTGACTTGATAGTGAGAATTTAATTTCATTTATTAGTGAATTTTCAACCACTAATTCAGGGGCGTGCAAATTATCTTAAACTTTCGCGCAATTCCTGTGGGCCACAGGCAGTTTGATCAAGGAGCCAAGTACAGAAAGGCCTAATAACGGTTTTTTTGCATCCGACCTGCGTACATCATTACTATTACACTCAAGAAACTATTTTAGAAGTTATTAAAATTTATATTACAAACCATATATTTCTACTTTCAGGACAGATAGTGGTAATTTCAATACAATGCATATTAGTAATGCGTATCACACAGTCTGTGTAGTACAGTGTTATTAAGCTACAACCGTCTTGTAAGGGTTAATGGCATCTGATCTAGTAGAAAAAACTACCCGCACTATGTTTGGGATCGTGGCACGGACTTCAGCTGGATAGACTCAATTAATCGCCCGGGCCGCACTTTCATTAGGTTGACAAATCTCTTCGCGGGCCACACAAATTCTCTCGGCGGGCCGCAATTTGCACACCCCTGGGCTAATCTTTGTTTATTGATTCTGATTTATTGCAATTTTTCAGGCTGCTGCCATTTTCAATTCCGCCTTTGGAAGTTTTTTGGTAAGTAATGACTAAATGATGAATTAAAAACTGTTCAGCCAATTAAAAAATTTAAAAGAAATACAGAGCAATGATTCTCAACAAGTACAACACTTCCTAATTTCCCACACATCAGTCTTTGCTTCTCTAGCCCACTGCAATACAATTATTCCTTTATGATAACGATAGTGTATGAAACATAACAATTTAATACAGTAGATGTAATAATTTTGATGTCACTGTGTGCTTAATGTCATTATATTGTACTGAATGTGATAATAATAATAATAAATAAATAAAAAAATAATAAATAATTGTGAACAAAAAAAAAGTAGCTGTAATCACTTAGATCTGACTGCAGGCGTGTTTTGATTATCAATAAGTAATGAATGCAATCATGCCGTGTTTGATTTGACGTCTTTTGTGTTCTGTAACCTAAACTATACAGTCATGCCTCGGTTTTCGATGATAATTCGTTCCTAAAAAGTGTTTGAAAACCGATTTGGTTGAGAACCGAATCATTTATTCCCACAAGAAATAATGTAAAAGCAAATAATCCATTCTTAAGCACTGAATGAACTGTAAAGTATTACTAAAACGAAATATAATAATGCAAAAATGCTTATTCAAACAGTAGATGTGATATTATTGTTAAGAAAAACATATTAAAATAACTTTGAAAGAACAACATAATTGTTCCTACACGGAAAAAACCTTATGTGTTGGTATCAGTGTGATGGTATATGGTAAGCAAGAGCAGAAACACGTGTGTGACTACTCTCGGGCGCGGTCGGTTACGCTCAGCTCTACTCTGCTCGCCGCACATGTGTTCATCACGTGTTTGGCGGTTGGTCGAGTACCGAAATTCAGGTCGAGACGGGAGACAAGTCAACTCAAATTTTCTGGTCGAAAACCGATTTGTACGAGTACGAAGACGTTCAAAAACCGAGGTATGACTGTAATCTAAACAAAAAATGAGATTCTAGGAGATGCCTCATCTGCTGCTTGATTGGACTGTAGATTATTTATGTATCTGCTGTTTTGATTGGTTAATAGCAACAGCATTATAACAGACATTAATAAGAAAATATGGCAAGACGCATATAGTCAAACGCTTTATTTAAAATGCCTGTTTTCATTGTGTGAAAGTCATGTTTAAAGTTGTAGATCAATCACTTTGTAGAACAAGAATAAAAAACTATACTACTTATTTGCACAGAAAAGTGTTTATTAAACTACATACACATAAGTAGAATGACTGCTACACTGAACACTGAGAGTGAGAGGGTCCTGCACTGAACACTGAGAGTTAGTCAGTGACTAGAAAGTAAAACCAGTCAATATATATAGGTATAGGTGACTTATGCAGACTTGTACAAGCTGCACAAAAACCATTACTGTAAAATAGGGAGAGATCCAGTGAATATGCATTCACTGGACCGTACAATTATACTGGGGGTAAGTAGCTGGTAGAGTAACAGGATTAGTTCATAGATGGCAGCACCTAATTAAAAATGTACAATTACAACTTCCACACATTGTTTCTGGATTACAAGTTTTACTTTGATATATAATATTTAGTTGTCTTAATAAACTTGCTTATTACTATAATACAAACAGTTGTGACATAACTGTGGCTTCAAATTTTGATGCGTTTTTTCCAGGGCATTTTTGCGACTCCATTTCTAATTCTTTATTTTGTAAGTATCTTATTTGTTCTCATAATTATTATTAGTAAATTATTTTAAATCCCTTTTGCAAATACAGGTATCGTTCAAAATATTTGTAAATACTGATTTAATATTAAATACAGTCTAGTCTCGTTATCTCGCCACTGTCCGTCTAGGGCCAATTTTTGGCGAGAGGCGAGTATGGCGAGATAACTGGAATATAACGAAGTTAGTCTATATGTATATACATAATAGTTGATTAACATAGTGTTCCTCTATGTACATATAAAATATATTTCGCGTTATGATACCAATCAATGATACCACAGCACTCCTAATCTAATCCTGGTGAGACACACACTAGATTAATTATGTCTGTCTATCGAGTACAGCAGCATTGTCTACATACCGCGGTTATATTGATCGACACGCAGTATATGTATTGATCGATTCACCTCTGAGTTTGTCTGTTTGGCGACATAACGAATATAGTTTACATAAGCACTCATCCTAGCATGACGTGGCAAGGGCGAGAAGCGAGGGTGGCGACTTAACGAGGTAAATATCAAAGCAGGAAATCCGTCCTGGTACTTTCTATGGCGAGAGACGAGTTTGGCGGCATAACGAGGGGCGAGATAACGAGGCTAGACTGTATTATTAAAATAGTGAATGTTTTTGGTTTGTAAAATGTAAGAAAAAATGAAATGCCTGCATTATAGGTTTTCTGTATGTTGCTTCCATATTTCACTTGAGAGACACTAGATTACAAAAAGACGTTTTAGCTCATTTAAGAAATATTCTATGTAACATTCTATATATGTGCTGCTTGCAAACCAAAACCGTCCACAAGTCGGCATAGTTAAAACTATGTTATGATGCTTCAAAGAGGGTGACCCAAAAATATGGTCAAATGTCAATTTTTCGTATGTTATAAAAATGAACACTAAATATGTTGGACTTTTATATTATAGCACCAAATTATCAAGAAAATGTTTAGAAAATACTGAAAATTTAATTTTAAAAACCCCTACCGGCTTTTCTGGCTACAAACTAGTTGTGCTATTGTCAAAAACTGGTATTTTCAAACTCTGATAGTAGCTCCTGGAAGCAGTTCATTTTGCTTCCGATTTTTTCTGTTGACAAGACCAGTTGTTCATCAGGAAGAGCCATTTACTTAATCTAAGCATAACTTCAATGTGTTCTTGCAATGTCCATAGCAACCAACATTTGTACGGTTGCTAAGTGTTTAGTAGAAATGCGACAAAAAACATTGGCTAACTTTAACAGTGATTTTCTCAAGATTATGTTTTTCAGTGCGCAGCCTGCATCTCAACTTTAATGTGGATTATCTCAGCTTAGGAATAACATAGAGCGATGAACTTCGTATGAAAATGATCCTCATGAAATGGAGATTCAGGATATGTGAATAACTAGAAAAACTTAATTGCCGACTTATGGACGATTTCGCTCTGCAGGCACACATATATGGACTGGATGAGTTATAGAAGTGTAGAATGGAGTTACTGACATCCAATGGATCATACCTTCTCTTATACATGATTTGTTTGAATTTCTTAGGTTGGAGCAAGCACAACTGTGCCCGTAACAGAGATCTTCTTAACACTAAATATGACAGTTGTCGTACCATTGATTGTTGGACAAGTCATACGATTTTTTATACGAGATTGGTTACAGAAAATCAAGATTCCTTGGGGAACAATAGGAAGGTGATCTTTGTATATCCGTACAAAAAAATTCTTAGTAATTTAAATAGATCTCGCCACCTGGTACAAGGGGACTGCATCGCCACCCCAGTGTGCACCACTGTTTCACCTAAAAATACTGCTTCAGTGTTGTTAACAATACAAAATAATTTAAACTTTTTCTTAATTAGAATAATATGTGCTATTTTTTATATTTTTATATTTTATACATTTTTTATATATAGTATTTTTTATATTTATCAAAACTTAGATATTAAATTAATAAGTATTTGTCTTGCTTAAGATTGAAAAAACTAAATTAAAAGCTTTTTAATGGAAGCTTAACTCATTATCTAGTAGTGAAGAAAAGAAATGATAGCGAACATGGATTTTTTTTATTCCCAAAAGGGCTTGTAGGACGTGTAGACATCGGAGTTTAGTAAAATTAACATATGAATGAGAAAGTAAGGCTTTGAAATGGTTGTTCCCACAATGAATGTATGTAACTTAACCCTTTCATTACGGAAGATGGTCACTGCCGCCTACGTTTTTTGTGCAAAGTAGATATGGCGCCCGAGCTCAACATTAAGCGCAGTCACCCAGGTCTGTTTATTTCACTGCTAGGGCCATGGAAAAACATTGTAGAAAAGTTTAACAGCCGTGGGATTGGGGTTGCTTTACAACAAGTAACGCTAACCAACCAATCAGCATCTGAAGACAGGTGCATTCCATAATACTGTACTGTATGGTAGGTGTCTAAGTACATGCTTATTTATGGAGGTGTGGACGTGTATGTGTGCATGAGTGCTTGCATGTGTGCTCGTATGTGTCTGCATATGTAAAAATAAAACTATCATTTAATATTAGTACTCAATAACGAATAACTATTTGTTTACTTACAAGATTCTGTTTTGGTAACACACCACAGGAAGTTATTGTCAAATGTGCAAAAGTCAATGCGGCCTAATTAAAAAGCAACTATGTAATGAAAAGGTTAAGTTGCAGAATTTGCAATAATATTGGTATTATAACAAGTTTGTGGATAGTTCCTATTTTTTGGGAGGATGCGGGATGTTTGGTTTTGGCTGTGCTGCACACGTTTTGGGGGGGGGGACGCTATACATTTGTAATATAGCAGCATTTTATTTAAATGTTTTGTGATTTGCAGTAACTTAAAAAGTCAAATAATTTATTTTTTGCAGTGGGGTTTTGTTACTTATTATTTATACAACGTTCTGTGATACTTTTGCTCATCCAGATGAACTTGTCAACCTTAATGAAGTGCTTCCAGTTGCTATGATTGGTAAGTCTTGCAGAGATCAGAAAAATGTTCTCTGTTTGTTTTATATTTAGCGTACGTACTATGTCAGGGGTGTGTAAATTATCTGACTATCTGGGCCATATTAAACTTTCCCGCAATTCCTGCGGGCCACAGGCAGTTTGGTCAAGGAGCCAAGTACAGAAAGGCCTAATAATGATTTTTTGCATCCGACCTGCGTACATCATTACTACTACACTCAAGCAACTATTTTAGAAGTTATTAAAATTTATATTACAAACCATATATTTCTACTTTCAGGACAGATAGTGGTAATTTCATTACAATGCATATTAGTAATGTGTATCACACAGTCTGAGTAGTACATTGACATTAAGCTACAACCGTCTTGTAAGGGTTAATGGCATCCGGTCTAGTAGAGAAAACTACCCGCACTATCTTTGGGATCATGACTTCAGCTGGATACACTCAATTAATCGCCCAGGCCGCACTTTCATTAGGTTGACAAATCTCTTCGCGGGCCACACAAATTCTCTCGGCGGGCCGCAATTTGCACACCTCTGGAATATATGTATTTTCAAAACTGAAACTTGCTTAACAGCTGATCAAACATTTTGAAATAAAACTTATTTGAAAGAAAGGTGAAAAATCTAGACTGTGCCTGTAATTGAACCAGTGACATCTGCATTACAAGTCCTGTATCAGACTAGTAGACCAAGACTACACAGTCGTTGCAGGTTATAACTCATTACTAATAGCTCGCAACCATTCAAGCATGAGCAATTAGGGCAATTATTAAGTAATTCATTAAATTGTTATATATACAGTAGGTGCGGCTTAATAGACTCACTTTGGGATGGAAGTGTTTTGACCCTATTAACTGACTGAGTCAATTAGCCCATGGTTTAGTAAAGACAAGTTTGAGTCATCACTTTTCACCCTAGTATGCATTGCAAAGGCATAGTTAAGTCAAAGTCTAATCATCTAGTGCTTGAGCTGCAGTTTGTGATGACCTTGTGAAAAGCAGCGGGAGCTTCAAAACAAACCGCCGGTCAACTGACTTAATGTTTAGTTTCCAGAAACAACGAAGTTAATTGCAGTGGGCAAGCAGGTGACAGATTGATAGCAAAATCGCTGGTCAAGTGATTAAATGTTTAGCTTCCAGAAACAACGAGGTTAATTGCAGCGGATAAACGGATGACAGATTGATAGCAAAATCGCTGGTCAAGTGATTAAATGTTTAGCTTCCAGAAACAACGAGGTTAATTGCAGCGAATAAACGGATGACAGATTGATAGCAAAACCGCTATGCTAACATATTAGTGCATATGATAAACGTATTGTACCTGTTTACAGACAAAGCTGTACTTAACGTGACTCTTTCTATACATATTATTGCGCACAGAGTCGATGTAAAGACGACGTAAAAGTAGGAAGAGCTCTTTAGTAACACAGAAGTATCTTATTTTTACGCGAAGTAAAACATCGAGTCAATTATGCGGAGCTGTTTGAGTCAATTACTGACAGTTTTTATGTATATGTGAATAGGAGAGGCACCCATTCCAGATGTTTTGAGTCGATTATGTGACTGAGTCTATTAACCGCGAGTCTAATAAACGATGCACACTGTAATTTAAACCCAAAATGGGATTTATTTATAATCTTCATTCCAGCTTTGTTTTTTAGTGTTCTGCATGCAAGCGTTGTTGTTATTTCTAACATTCTGGATATCGTCGCGAGAAATAGTTGGATTTGAACGAGCGGACACGGTTGCCATCATGTTCTGCGCTACGCACAAGTCACTCACTCTAGGTAAACTTTTAAACACGCCACCTACTGTAGACTTCCATAAAAGATCATTAATGTCTTAGCAAAGCAATAAAATAACTCTGTAATGTTTAACTGAATGGGCAAAAGCTACCTGCTAGTTACAACTTTTCTGTAAAAGATCAATGATGGATTGATTTTTTTTTCAATAATGCAGTTAATAATAATAATAATAATAATAATAATAATAATAATAATAATAATAATAATAATAATAATAATAATAGTAATAATAATAATAATAATAATAATAATAATAATAATAATAATAATAATAATAATAATAATGATAATGATAATGATAATGATAATAATAATAATAATAATAATAATAACATCTTTATTTAAAGTCGGCTTTTGGGTCAACAATTAACATTGGCTCAAAGAGCTATTATCGCCGACTGTAAATAACAACCTACAACTACATAACAGAGACTATTATTACCCCACTTTTACCCTAAATACCACGTGTCAGGCAGGGCAACAGCAGGTACCATTTTTAAAGTTTTGGTATGACTAGGTCGGTGGTTCGAACTTGCAACCTCCCGGATGGAAAGCAGATGCATTACCACTAGACTAAACCATCTGGTCTATATTTAAATTAAATATAGTTAAATTTCCATATTGTAGTTATCTGGTTTACTTTGCATATTTAACAAAATAGTACAGCAAGCTGGATTTTATTTCCATACTGCATATAAACCTGCATTGTGAGACGACATAAATTGCTTAATATTCCTGCTATATTTTGCGGGGCCTGGGACAATTTTCGTTTGATCTATAATGCATGTAATGTTGATAAATAACGTTATTAATGCTTGAATAATCATAACATTTGTTTCTTTTCAGGCATTCCAATGTTAAAGATCATTTACCATGGCGATCCGCATCTCTCTCTCATCTCCATGCCGCTGCTCATTTATCATCCGATGCAGATTTTGCTTGGCGGAACGTTGGTGCCTTTTGTTCGACACTGGATGACTTCGCCACATCACACGTGATAATCTGTCTTGCAGCCACATCACATGTGATAATTTGTCTAGCAGCCACATCACACGTGATAATTTGTCTAGCAGCCTATGTGGTCGACTTTAGTATTCAAGCATTTATATCTATGGCCTGTCGTTGACTAGGAAATTCTTTATTCAGGGTTGGTGTAAATGCTCATACAAAAAAGGGAATGTACGTATGAGCCTATGAACAGAGGCAATGTGCAGTTCTGCATTAATCGTTGTAGTGTTCGTATGCACCATTAGTCCATTACCATATACAGTAAACTATAACTCAAACGCCCCGAGACCAAAAAATTTGTTCGAGTTATGTGAGGGTATGGAGATGACATTGTTCGTATGAAAACAAGATTGAGGTGACCAGACACTAGTAACACTACAGCCTGTGAACATGACAATCCGTTAATCAAATGTCAAACAGCAATTTTTATGATTAAATTAAAGATAAAATGACTGGTCCACCTCTATTGTAGTCTGAGTAGCATGGTTAATAGAATTTGGCAGTAATAATGTAGTGATCCTAGTTATTAAACCAGGTTTGTTAGGGCGCTGTGTTCAGAGGTAATACAAGAAATCTTAGCATTTTTGCTGAAACTTGCAGTTAAAATCGTAATGTGGTGCATGGGATTTCTCATACGGGAAGGTTTGGGATAGGCGGGATAATTTCTGTTAGATTCTTGTAAATCGTACCGGGAATTCGTTTCGAGCTACATGATAATGCCAGTTACAGATTTTGAGTTACTCGATGTTTGGTAAAGAGAAAAACGGAAAGGAAAATCCGTTCCACAGTATCTGTTCGAGATACGCAAGTATTCGAGTTATCCTGGGTCGAGTTGTATGTAGTTCACTGTATAAGAATGTGCTACAAGAAAATGCACAAGATTAAATATTGTATCTTTTTTCTTCAGAGTTATGTGATAATGTGAGGTACTTGTGTTGGTGATGTGATAATGTGAGGTACTTGTGTTGGTGCTCAACTGTACGTTTTCTTAATAGGCAATTTGTACACATTCTTTATTCATCATTTTTATAGTTTTTATGTTGGGTGTTCTTGTTATTTCATTGTATTTTTCGCATTCAAGCGCAATGCACATGTTACATTTTTTGGTATTACTGTGTTATTAACTTATGTACATGCAAAAATCAAGGTGTTGCATTGCATGTTTTTACTTATATGCATGTTCTCATACTTTCTATTTCTATTTCATTTCTCTTCTCTTTTTCTCTATCTTTGTCTCTGATTTTATCTTAACCCTTTCAGTCCCAAATTAGTTTTTTAATAAGAAAAAAGTTTTTGGCTTGATATCTTTGTTCAGTATGTGAATCTTGTTTACGCATAATAATTATTTTTTCTACCTGTGCCCGCGTGCTAAATATAGCCTGTATCCCACGGGATACATTGGGATTCAATGGAAGCATAAAATGTGCTTCATTTTGCAACTGTTGATAATTTTTTAAAGTATTTAAGACATTTAGTATGCACGCTATGCTGATCTGTACAAAGTCGTCTCTAAAGTACTGTACCTTGCGCAGTTTTTTATGCTATGTAGATTTTCTAGTTTGCCATTTTATCACCATTTTTAGTCTATTGTTATTGGCTTAAATCAAAATAACTATTAACAGATCAAATGACTGTCAGTTTTAAAATTTTATTAATTTTAAAGGCAGAAAATATTCCCGTATCCCACGGGATACAACGGGTATGAAAGGGTTAACTATCTATCTATCTTTTATATCATCTCATATGTGAGCTTCATTACACTATTCCATTCTGAAACACTAAATGTTTTCTTTATCATATTTTCAGATAATTTTCATTACTTTTTTTCTTTCACTGTGTAGGACAATCTAACAAGACCTGCTTTTCATTCCCCGCAACACATTTACATTTGTACATAAGTGAACAGTGTGTGAGGCTTTTCCTGTGCAGAAACAAAAACTTTTTTGTATCATGTTCATTGTAGGCCCTTTCACTATATATTGTACACGAAACTATTGTAAATGTGCAATGTGAAATAAATGACTTATGACTTATGATGGATCTATTGTGCTTGTGTCACTAAATTTTGCTAAAAAACTGCTGATAGAGCATGACTTGGGCGGACAATAAAAATACTTTTGTTTTCATCTAATCTCCCTGGTAATATTTTTTTGTATTCACTTTCATGTTCACATACTTATTTCACACAGTCCTAGAGAAGCATATTTTTTAAATTTAAGATGTAAAACACAGCAATTATTATATCATCGCTGCTTCAGCGAGAATGCAGTCATGTTTTTCTATGGCTAACTTTCAGCCAGGGTTGCCATTTTGTATGATGCTGATTATCGAATTGGAGGTTAAAACGCATGGTATTTTCTACCAAATCAAATAAATTAACGGCCGAGTAGTGTTGCCGCTTAACGCAATTGTCAGAACATACATTTGGATGATACGTTTATACCGTACAAAAAGAGTATGTGGTAATCGATAATTATAGGATAATTTAGTAATGTAAGACAAAAAACTAAAAAGTGTGTGAAAAAATGTGCTTTGGAAGAATGTAAAACATTGCTGCTAACCAGTTGGAAATAAACTTTGATTTCAACTGTTTTTAAATTTTCCACGATTCATCTTTAAACAATCACAAAGCTTTAAAAAGATGTTTTCGAAAAGAAAATTTCCCTCCCTTCCTACTGACATCTTTTGAGGTCGTTCAGTGTATTATTATGTTTATGTCACTGTAAAGACACAAGCAATTTTTTGTGGCTGGCCTAGTTTTGTGGAAGCTCGTCAAAATCATTTACGTGAAGATTAACTAGTGCTTGTCCCGAATATATTCGCGAGGAACGTAGGGAACAACAATTTTCTTCTTTTTTGTTAATTTGCGGAACTATTTGGCAAGAAGGCGGAGGAGTTCGTGACTACGTTTTTAGCAGACGGAAAGAAAACCGTTTTTGTGTTAAATTGTTTACAGAATTTGGTGTTATATGTGTATCTTTATAAGTTTTAATAAAAGCGTTTAGAGTTCTGAACAATCCATGTGTCTGAAGCATTTGTTTTCGCTTGTCTGGGTTTGTTATTTGCAGGTTGTCTGCTTTGTTTGTCTTTGGTAATCTGCGTAACGGAAGTGGTGCTGACAAGCCACTGGCGTAGCAGTGTCTAGCTTTTTTGCTGGATTACTGCTGCGTTTACCTGTCTGAAGGCAGATTTCTTTTATTTTTGAATTCTGCCTGCCCAATGTCTACAATAGACGTGACGGGCGTATGATGATGATGATGATGACGATGATGATGATGCTTTGTTTGAAGCAAGCGCTTACCCGGATACCAGAGGGGAAATATGGTGATATGCAGCAAAATGTAGTTGAGTGTTAGGTCATTAAAAACGGATTATATTACAGTAACTTGTTCGTTAATTACACTAATTAGCAGACAAAAGGCAATGACAGTTCTGAAAAACACCCATAAATTGGTTTGAATTACACTTGTTAGTTCAAAATGAAACCGAACTTCTGTATGATGATAATGATGTAAAGATAATTATTGGTAACTCCACTTTTCTTACCATGTAGCTTGATTTTTAACATTTCAATGTGTGCATATCAACACACTTTTTCTGCACAATAGGTTCTGAAACACCCAGTAAAATTTGATATAGTTCGTTAGTTTTTTGAAATATTCTGGTTGTTACAGTTGAACAAGTTCACCTGACTCTAATCCGGCTACAGTATAACATCCTTGTAGCGAACCTAGTGGGGACCCAGAACTCTATAATATTATAACCGAGGTACTCTATAAGCACAAGTGGCTAATCACCTGTATATGACTATTAGACAAGAACGTATCAACAATAAAAATGTACTCGTACTAATAAGCATGTAAAGTACTTTTAGCAAATGTTGCCAAGTACCAACTACTTTGCAGTATGTTCAAATTCAATGAGAAGTATTTTGTGTGACTTCAATTAACTAAAAATATTATCGAATATCTCATTAAATATCGTGCGCTATTTCAGTTGTAAATTTACGTCACATGTCCACTAAAGTTGATCAGATTAAAAAAGTTTGTCAATTTTGTTTGCACAAAATTTCCGTTCGTCCATTGTAAAAAAGTTTTTGCATCAAGATTCCTCACTTGATAAAAGACCTTAGCATTGCATTGCCTGTGTACGTGCACAAAACAGCTAGGTGCCAAGCTGCTGATTGTTTTATACAGCTAATCAGGGGCATATTAACCAATAGGCTAACTAGGCTATACCCTAGGGTGCCAAAGTTTGAGGGCGTCACTTATTCTTTTTCTTATTCTCCTCGGAAAATGTGTAATTTTCATATTAATGTAAGTTACATTTTATAACACACCACAAGTAGTTACTGGGTGCGGCGCTTATATAAGTGCCGCATAACGAACAGGCGCAAGGTTGTACACAAAAAGCAGTTGGGTAGCCTGCACGAATATATAAGTACTATGCAACTACATGTAATTAATAATGACCACGTAGAAACTAGTTTAATAGTGTTACTAATACACCACAAGTAGTTTTTGTTCTGCTCATTACATAAACAATCATAAATTCACAATAGAGATGTGCGGGACAGAACTATCAGCCTAGGGAGTCGTAAAGTGTTGATACGCCCTTGTGGTTAGTAGACAAGATGATCTTTCCGGACGACATGATCTCTTCCCATGCTGGTTGATCAACAACTTTTTTGCAACGCCAAGAATGACAGATAAATTTAGTTTGCAAATGACTGGCTAAGGTAAAGCCACAAACCATGTTCACTATAATGGTGTTATACTCTACTTATGTATAGTTTAACTGCTCACCTCTATGTAGTAAAATCTATATATAGAATGCAAACTATCTTTATGCAGAAGCGTAGACCACGAACAATGCTGTTTACTACAAAATACACTTGTGTGTTTTCTTCAAATATAAAATTTTTAATCCTTGGTTTTATTTGCACACACAAATATAATAAATTTGAGCATAGGCACACAATTGTACAATTATTGTAATAACTGTAATATTAATAATAATTAGTCCCCGAATTCCACTTTACAAGTGTGAATCACGTACATCTTCAGTTTTATATTGCTAAAGAAAGAATTAGTTTTGCATTAATATAGAATCATTTCTTTGTTAGTGCAAAATTAATGCTTTCTTGGGGGGATCTTATTTGATGAACCAATCCACAAACAATTTTTAAATAACTCTCTACAATTAAATCTTAAAATAAGTTAAAATGAGTAAAAAAAGTAGGAGTCCTGTACATATGACTAAAATAATTATGTACTAACTGCCGTTTAGTAAGTCCCTTACGCCAGTTTGCAAATAAAGCATTGATACAATTATGAATCAAGTCTCTGTCACAGTTGACTAGATATTTTACCAACAGATAGCGCCACGTGGACATGTACTACAGTTAACGGTGTAAGTGAGGAAGACCAGCATGCCTATTATTTTGAACACTGCGCATGCTCAATGTACACGTAGATAAAAACATAGTTTGCCGTGTCAAAGACGAAAACAACCTAAAAACAAGGTCAGTTGAAAATCTTTCACAACCATGATCATAAAAAATTATAAGCGGGGAAGACATTTTAATCATCATTTACACTCAACAGTCTAGTTTGTTTTGCCACCCAATAGGCAGAAGTAAACAAAATTTACTGAATTAAATTCTCTTGGCTTAGATGTTATGCAAGAGACGTCTTGTGGATTATGCAGTTCCTTTGTTCCTTTTCCAGCGGGATAATTCTTGTACTGCGAGGTCGAGTCATGGACAGTTTTG
>JAQGDQ010000749.1:27500-40000 GCA_030141605.1 Tubiluchus corallicola
GCAAGTACATAGCATTTAAGTTCATACAAATATATATATATTCTGCATATTAATAAACACAGTGTAAAGAAAGGGCTAGGGTGCTGGGGAAATACAGCATTACATGAGTAACTTATTTATGAACAAACAACAATTATTATGTTAGGAAAGACAGCAAAAGAGTCATATTGTCATATGTGAGCGGCGACTTTACGTTTTATAATTTTATAGCTAAGTTATGTGAAAGTACCCTTGTATTATTGACTACTCAAATTATTGACTAACTAATAGTAAAGCCACTAATATTTGGAGGAAAAATTTGCTTGAGGCGCGTTGCAAAACCAACAGTAGCTATGCAACCTAAAATAGCTATGCAACCTAAAATAGTTATGCAACCTAAAATAGTTATGCAACCTAAACAAGCTATGCAATCCAAAAATTACCTCAGTTAATGCAAACGTTTTGTATACGTGTAATACATAATGTAGATAAAACATATTATGTATGCAGGCAGAGTAAGGATGACACAGGTATTTCATAATATTTACCTGACAATTGCGCGATAGTCCAACATCACCATCCAAAACCACATTTTTGTTTGTATCGAAAATTTTAAAATAGAGATCACTTCCATCACCAGCACCTAATCCTGCAAGAAAGGAAAATATACTAGAGATTTGTCAAGGATTAGCCCTACTTAGTGGGTTGTGTATTTGGCATATCACCATTGTCATTGCTGTTGTTTCATTATTATCATTGTTTATTGCCATTGTTTCATTACTATCATTGTACTGGAAATCTTGCACTGGCGTGCTTGGCGGCCTTCGCTTGCTGCGGCTTTGGCCACCTTGTGGCGGTTTTTTGGCCTAAACACGTGATCAATTTGATCTGGGTCAGAGGCCTACGGTGAAGTGAAGACGTGTCATGAGTTGATAAGATATTGTCGTTATCTGTTTACAATTGTTCATGATTTGGGGCTAATAACGTATGTATATTCTCTAATTACTTTAATAAACTTAAATTTAGTTTAAAATAACAGCTAGGTATTAATTAATACGACAGTGCAGTGCATAACTCTTAATTATGTAAGATTGACTTTTGGCTATTATTATTTTTTGTTATTTTTGGCACTAATTTCTTATGCTTAGATGGAATGATGTGCTTTGGCAAATAAAGAACAAAGAAAGAGCAAAATTTAATCGAGCTTCGAACTTGGTTCTTGAAAGCACAAACAATCATCATCATCACCATGATTATCGTTGGCCACATCGTCGTCACCAGAATCATCTACAAAGTTCTGAAAGGGAGTCACTTTTGCAAATTTCACTTCACCACCATCTCTTCATTCCATCCATTGATGGAGAGAAATTAACTGATTAAAATTTATGCTCTTTTAATGCGTCGTCCACAAATGAGACTAAACCCATTTTTCAGGGTTTGTTGAGAGGAGGTAAATATACTAGATTGAAAGTCATACGAGCTAAAACAGCCTTGGTAATAAATTTAACAGCTGCAACAGCAACAGGTGAGAGGCAGGTGTAAGCATTAAATAATCATTGCTTTGTAGATTTCGTAGGATAAAGATAAATTTAGTCTTACTAACTAAACTGTTACCCTGACACGTTTAATACGTTCATTACTCTTATACTGCATTTCAGACCTTGTGTGTAACCCTTTCATACCCGTTGTATCCCGTGGGATACGAGAATATTTTATGCCTTTAAGATTAATAAAATTTTAAAACTGACAGTTATTTGATCTGTTAATAGTTATTTTGATTTAAGCTAATAACAATAGACTAAAAATGGTGATAAAACGGCAAACTAGAAAATCTACATAGCATAAAAAACTGCACAAGGTACAGTACTTTAGAGACGACTTTGTACAGATCAGCATAGCATGCATACTAAATGTCTTAAATACTTTAAAAAATTATCAGCAGTCGCAAAATGAAGCACATTTTTTGCTTTTCTTGTGTTTTTAAAAAGAAATTTCTTGTTAAAAAAATAATTTGGGACTGAAACGGTTAATGAATTCAGATGTTGCAAACGGCGTTCAAAATTTTTTAAACATTCATCCTTAAGGAGTTCAAGCTGTTCTGAGGGCATCATAAGAACGTATAAGGATACTTTGATTTGCAGAAAGTTTTTGCGAACTGTACGTTGTAACTGGTAACGCCACCATATTTTTAAACTGTTACATTTTTATAAGAAATATCCGGGCCAGATTTGATATCGTATATTCTCATACTGTTTAGGAAATAATATCGAAAACGAATTATCCTTCTACCCTTCCTGTGTCATCTAACCTTTCTCTCAGTTCTTTTTTTTGTTCACTCAACCATTTTTTATCAGGTTCACGTGACAGTGGGATTATACAAGCCTTTGCTTCTCTACCCCACTGCAGTTATTCTTTTATGATAATTATAGTGTATGAAGCATAACAATTTAATATAGTAGATGTAATAATTTTGATGTCACTGTATGCTTTATATTGTACTGAATGTGATAATAATAATGAATGAAAAAATATGTAAAATGCCCATATTATTACAATGATCTTAGAGGAAAATTATATAATCACATCAATGTAATTATACCAGAATTTTTGCTTATCAGCGATACTGGTAAATTTTTATTCTTGTTGAGAAGTAATGATTTAGAAGTAATTAAGGCATTTATTGATTATGTTGAAAAAGCGTTTTTAAGACGTTATACTATACTATGTTATAAACATATAATAATTGAAAATGAGGCCTAATGAATGACAATTTATTTTAAATACTAATCATTAAACTTTTCGTTAAATAACTAACAGGAAGATTTAACACTATTTGTTTTATTGGTAATTGTTTTGTTTGTATAATTATATTTCATAATTGAAATTGTATGTATGTCTTGTTTTTTGTATATTTCATAATTGAAATTGTATATATGTCTTGTTTTTTTGTATATTTCAAAATTGAAATTGTATGTATGTCTCGTTTTTTGTATATTTCAAAATTGAAATTGTATATATGTCTTGTTTTTTGTATATTTCATAATTGAAATTGTATACATGTCTTGTTTTTTGTATATTTCAAAATTGAAATTGTATATATGTCTTGTTTTTTGTATATTTCAAAATTGAAATTGTATATATGTCTTGTTTTTTGTATATTTCAAAATTGAAATTGTATATGTCTTGTTTTTTGTATATTTCAAAATTGAAATTGTATATATGTCGTGTTTTTTGTATATCTCAAAACTGAAATTGTATATATGTCTTGTTTTTTGTATATTTCATAATTGAAATTGTATATATGTCTTGTTTTTTGTATATTTCAAAATTGAAATTGTATATATGTCTTGTTGTTTTGTATATTTCATAATTGAAATTGTATACATGTCTTGTTTTTTGTATATTTCAAAATTGAAATTGTATATATGTCTTGTTGTTTTGTATATTTCATAATTGAAATTGTATACATGTCTTGTTTTTTGTATATTTCATAATTGAAATTGTATATATGTCTTGTTTTTTGTATATTTCAAAATTGAAATTGTATATATGTCATGTTTTTTTGTATATTTCAAAATTGAAATTGTATATATGTCATGTTTTTTTGTATATTTCAAAATTGAAATTGTATATATGTCTTGTTTTTTGTATATTTCAAAATTGAAATTGTATATATGTCATGTTTTTTTGTATATTTCAAAATTGAAATTGTATATATGTCTTGTTGTTTTGTATATTTCATAATTGAAATTGTATATATGTCTTGTTTTTTTGTATATTTCAAAATTGAAATTGTATATATGTCTTGTTGTTTTGTATATTTCATAATTGAAATTGTATATATGTCTTGTTTTTTTGTATATTTCAAAATTGAAATTGTATATATGTCTTGTTGTTTTGTATATTTCATAATTGAAATTGTATATATGTCTTGTTTTTTTGTATATTTCAAAATTGAAATTGTATATATGTCTTGTTGTTTTGTATATTTCATAATTGAAATTGTATATATGTCTTGTTTTTTTGTATATTTCAAAATTGAAATTGTATATATGTCTTGTTGTTTTGTATATTTCATAATTGAAATTGTATATATGTCTTGTTTTTTGTATATTTCAAAATTGAAATTGTATATATGTCTTGTTTTTTGTATATTTCAAAATTGAAATTGTATATATGTCTTGTTTTTTGTATATTTCAAAATTGAAATTGTATATATGTCTTGTTTTTTGTATATTTCAAAACTGAAATTGTATATATGTCTTGTTTTTGTATATTTCAAAATTGAAATTGTATGTATGTCTTGTAGGTATTTTTGACACAAATAAATGAATAAATAAGATATTACGTACACACACACAACAAAAGAAAAATTTCACAAGTTTTTTGTCTGTTTACGTCAGTTACACTGAAACTTATCAAATCAGATGACTGACTACAGTGTAATTACTGTTTGACTAAATATTTATATCTATCGTGGTTCTTTGTGCAAGATCTTAATCCAGGGCTGGGAGACGTTGAGTCCCTTGAATAGAAGTGGGCGGGCGTAAGCGACGCGAAGCCGTTTGGAGGGGGCGTCTACGCAACCCAATTAAGCATTAATCATCCATTTATGAAATTTGGGGCTTAAATTCACAATGAATATTAATTTTCAATGTACGCACAAGCATTATTTCCTATTTTGCGCTTTTGATCTACCGTATTACGAGTTCCACTGAAGCAGCGTGAGTTTGTGGCTCATACATAACCCACTGACTACAAGACTGGGTGAATGTAAGTTTAATATCTATTAGGGGTGAGCATTCTCTACCAGAAAGCGAATTCGAATCGAACCGAATTTGTGACTTTCGAATCGAACCGAACTTCAGTGTTTCGAATTCGAACCGAATTCGAATTGAGATTGAACGATTTTCGAACTAGTTTTCGAACCACCAGTAAAAAATAGTCTTACAAAGATCATGCATATCACTAGATTTTATTCTGCAATAAAACGACTAGTAATTTGCTTAAAATTCTGCACAGAAATCACTGCTAAATTATGCTAATTGCATGTTATTTCAATCGTTTTAATGATCAGGAACATATGTGATTGAAGTGCTGAATTATTCGAATCTATAGTTTTGGATTCGAATCGAGCTCGAACTAAAAAAACTCGTTCGAATTCGATTCGAACGTTCGAACTCGAATGTTCGATGTTCACCCCTAATATCTATACGTGCCCTTGTGTGTTCATCGGTTAATCCATGTAATTGAGAATAAAACTTTCTTTTCTATTAGAAGAGACGCCTGATCTCACTGGTAATTGCTTCGGAAGAATAAAATTCAATATTGACAGTAGAGGCACCTTGTATGGAATAAAGTACGATGGTTCGTATGACGAGACGTTTCACTGGAGGCAGCTGGTGTGAGAATCGTGTCTTCACCACTTCGTAATATCCCACAAATCTGCTCTGACTAGGCGTCTCCACTCCCTGAAATTTGTTTCCCTGACTCAAATCCGTACGACGAAATCCGAAATAATCCAGGCTATCCTGAAATACAAGTCAAAGTTTTTAAATCATCTGACTTTATTTTTAATTTGTCTGAAGGTAGGAAGTAAACTGGGCAAAAGGTGAATGATTCTGAGTTTATATATATATATATTAATTCGGATAAATGGGAGGGTTAGGGTCAGGAAGGGCATCCGCCTGTAAAAACTGCGCCAAAACCTTCTATGAATGAGTCGGTGAGACTTAAAGGAAAAGTCCACAAAGAAGTGGTCAGACCCGCTCTAATCTATGGGCTGGAAGCAGCTTCTCTAAAGAAGACCGAAGAGAAGAAAATGGGTGTGGTGGAGATGAGGATGTTGAGATGGATGGTGGGAATAACAAGAAGAGATAAAATTAGAAATAATAATATCAGAGGAACAGTAAAAGTAGTGGAAGCCTCGCAAGATTGCGATGGTATGGACACCTGAAAAGAAGAGTCGGTGAAGATCTTGTGGGAAGGGAAGACATAAATGAAGAGATGGTCAACAACAGGAATGCATGGAGAAGACTCTTTCACAACGGCGACCCCGCATATATATATATTATATATTAATTCTTTATTTGTCATTAAAATGGTTCACTCCTTATAATAAAATTGAGTAAGCCTCAGCGTAATGTTAAAATAACAACACTGTTCAAGACAAATGCGTCCAGTGCATACTAAAAAAAACTAAAGTGCAAAACTATATACAATAAATGAACATATTTACAAACACAATATTAAAATATTTTTACAAAACAATATTACAAAAGTACATTAAATTTTACATGACATATTTTACACTATATATACATTTGACATGACACAATTAACAGAAACATGCTTTACATTACATAAATTTCGCTCATTACATTTACACTATTTATACATTTGACATTACAAAACTAACATAACACGTATTACATTACATAATTTTTTAAAAAAAATTCATTTTTAATCGTTTTATGAAGTCAGGGGTGGGGGTAGATGAAATAGTTGGATCAGTGACTTTAAGCATACTCCAATAATTTGGAAATAATGCCCTAATGATTATTTTTTATACATACAAATTTTTACAAATAACAATTATGACAGTAACGATCTCACTCACATTAACTTGGAGTTCAGGATGTTTCCAGAGAAACTATCCCATAATGCCTGGACAGAAGCTGGACAAAAATCTCTAAACTACAGTGGGGCTGGAATTCTCTGTCTACCGAATTAAGAAGCAATAGCAATATTAGCTTGTTTAAGGCGACCCCGCATAGGGAAAAGCTGGGAAGAAGAAGAAGAAGAAGAAGAAGCAATATTAGCTTGTTTAAGGGTCACCTTAAAGCTTTTTATCAAGAGTCTTATTCTAATTAATCATATTGTGCTTTTTGAATTGCGTCTTTTTGAGTTGCTTTTAAAGTTTGACATGTTTTTGTTCAAAATAATTATAAGTGTTTTTGGTCTTAACCTGAATACTGTTTGCAGATTGTACATCAATTAGGACCTTGTTATAAACAAGCTTTGCCCATTCAACTTATCCTGAATAAAGTTATCTTAGCTTACTTTAAGTTACCTTAGCTTACCTTACTTACCTTACCTTAGCTTACTTACTTACCTTAGCTTACCTTACTTTAGCTTGCCATACCTTACATTGGCTTACCTTACCTCACTTTAGCTTAGCTTAGCTTACCTTACCTTACCTTACCATAGCTTACCTTACTTATCTTAGCTTACCTTACCTTACCTTACCATAGCTTACCTTACTTATCTTACCTTACCTTACTTTAGCTTACCTCACCTCACCTCATCTCATCTCACCTCACCTCACCTCACCTCACCTAATCTTATGTTATGATTAATATTTTTGATATAGTTTTATACCATTTGTGATTTTTTTACGCAAAATTCGTCAAATCTATACATGACTGCACAATACGTACTACGCATGTGCAAAAATACTTTAGACGGAGTACCGCAAAGAACCGCGAAGTAGCGAGGGAACACTGTACTCGTGGAGTTGCGTGACGCTGCTTCCCGGTCCAGTGCCTAAGGACCTGCGAAACAGCGGAAATACCGCGAAAAACGAACCGCGAAACAGCGAGGGAACACTGTACTCGTGGAGGTGCGTGAGACAACTTCCCGGTCCAGTGCCTAAGGTTAAACTGAGGGGTTAATAGAATTAGTTTTACTATCTGCCGGAAAACAAAACGCTCTTGCACGAAGCATTTGCCAAAATCTTGCTAAACCATTTCGTTTGCACAAGCAATGCGCGTGTTCATACAATTTCAGACAGCACAATGAAACGGGAAGAGAAAGAGAGAGAGAGAACAGATTTAAGAAAAGAGCAAACTTGAAATGTACACAAGCAGTTCATTGCAGAGAGAAGAACCACTACCTGTGTGTCAGCGTGAAAGCTTTGTAATACAGGTATATAAGAAAAAATCAAGGTAGTGGCCTGACATAACATCTTCATCTAAGATGCTTCATCTCAATTAAATTCTGTTTCGCTGCTTCCGGATAAAGTCTGCAGCCGAGACACTATTTTCAATGAAAAATGTAGCAGAAACCTTTTAGAGTCTGATCCAATCCTAAATAAATTATGTTTAAACTAAACTAAATTAAACCTTTATCGTACTCAGGTGGCCTGAACTATTTTCCAGTTTTTCATGATCGGATATCAATCTTTAATTATTTGATCTCAAAAAATCGAGTAACTCAATTCTGTAATGATAGAGTAACAACAAAGACAGTTTTTTTTTACTTTATTTCAATATATTATGAAATAGTTTGTAATCGATCCCATCCAGTCTTGTTTCATTCTATTTCATGCTCATTCTATTTGTTCTAATCAATCTCTTCTGTGAATTTGGTTTCATTCAATTTCGCTTTATTTTAGTCTGTTTTGTTCTCTCACGTGCTTTCTCAGCCTGCAAGTTCTGTTCTGTTGTTCTATTCAATTCAATTTAGTTCTATCCTGTTGTATTCTAATTTATCCTGTGCTATTATATCATATCTATCTGTCTGTCTGTCTTCTGTGTGTGTGTGTGTGTGTGTGTGTGTGTGTGTGTGTGTGTGTGTGTGTGTGTGTGTGTGTGTGTGTGTGTGTGTGTGTGTGTGTGTGTGTGTGTGTCTGTGTGCGTGCGTGCGTGTGTGTGTGTGTGTGTGTGTGTGTGTTTGTGTTTGTGTTTGTGTGTGTGCGTCTGTGTGTGCGTGTCTGTGTGTGTGTGTCTGTGTGCGTGCGTGCGTGCGTGCGTGCGTGCGTGTGTGTGTGTGTTATAAAAGTATATATAAAAGGACAGAATATAAAATAGAATACAACAGGGTAGAACTAAATTGAATTTAATATATATATATATATATATATATATATATATATATATATAATTTCATTATAGAATATATATAATTCTATTCAATTTTATTCCGTTCTGTCTCATTTCTTTCCATTCCATCACGTACTAGTCTATTTGTAAAGCAGTCATTTCATTTCAATATCTGCGAGTGTAGATTCACAGAACATCACGTGACTGCCTGTTTACTACAAGACGTAGTCAGATGAGCTTTTTTCTGGTCTTGATGAATCATTTCCTACATTCTGCTACAGATTAGCTAAGCCAGTGGGTTGCTTTGCTGTAGACTGATTAATAGACTCAAACATCGCACAGCAATGGGAACTCAAATAAATGGCACAAAGGGGTCCCATCTGGATTCCCGTGTGGACATGGTGGGCCCAAGCGCTTTGCCTTGCATAACACTAGACCATGTGTCACCCCAATCGGTAATGAGCAGTGCGCCGCTTGGTAAATTGCGCACGATCCATTGTTACTGTACTTCCTATACTCTGTAAAACGGTCATCTGCTGCCAAATAGCTACTATAATAGTTTATGGTCTAATTATGAGCCTGAACGGTTTTATTGGTTTAATGTAGCTATTTCACGCAGGTAGGCAAAGAGGCAACCACACATTTGATTTTGTGAATTTCTCATGAATCAGCAAACCGTGCAGGTAAGAAAACGCTTTGATGTTTTAAGTAATGATGCAATAATTTGGTATAAAATTATACAGAAAAAAATTGGTAAAAAACTTCTGGTTGTGCACGAAGGGAGTGGACATAGAATCGTTACAATTATATATAGGGAACATGGCTTATAAGTTATAAGTTTATTTATTTCCACTTTGCATCTAACAGTTATAATAAAAATACAGATAATTTCACTGAAGTAAATATTAATATAAATGCAACATTATCCAGAAATTACAAAAGAGATTCTTATGCAGTACATACATGTGCAAATTACATTACAGAATAATTTTGATGCATACAGTTTGAACCTAAAAGCATAGCTTGACAGGCCAAGCTGTACGGGGATCTTAAAGAAGTGATTAATAATTGAAATAATGATAATATATACATAAAAGTGGGGGGGGAGTAGTGAATGAAAGATGAAATGGAGCGAGAACTAAGAAAAACTAAGAAAAAAATTATGGTATCACTAACCGTGTCATTGTTTAATGTAAAGCAGTGGTTTCCAAACTTTCTCGGACCGTTACCCAAATCGGGAAACCCGGTCGTGTCCATTACCCCCCCCCCCCCCACCTAGTACTACTTCTCCAACTCAAAAAGTAAACACACGTATATGCCACAAGCAAGCAAAATTATTTATGTTTGCACGTGACATAAATAAATTTCCAGGTGGTGTTGTTGTATTGTTGCCAAAACTACGTAAAATGCATTCCGAGCGAAGTTTTAAAAATTTTCAGAGGGGTGCCCGTTACCCCCCCCCCCCCCAAAAAAAAACATATTACCCCCGGGGGGTAATTTACCCCTACTTTGGGAACCACTGATGTAGAGGCCTAGTATAAACTCCAAGGCAGGAAATAACTCGTTGGGAAAGCCTTGACGGCCGTTGACGGAGGAGGTCTTTCCCCACGTTTAGAGGCAAAGCACTCTCTCTAAACTTAATAAAGACACTGCAGGTGTCAGGATAGAAATTCCCATGATTAAATATTGAATTGTAATAAGTTGTGATGTCTAGTAACACTTATATATTTTCATTTACAGATTGTATGGTATGAAATTATAATGTAAATAAGTACATCATGATGTCTTAACTCATTTGTTTATTGTTTTTATTTACAAAAATAAGCAGGTGACACGACAATGGACATCAAACATTAATTATATTTTTCGAGAACAAACTTTAGATAAAAAACATTCAGTCTAAAGCATTAACGAAAAATAAAAACAAATTTTATTCTCGCACGTCGACAAGTGTGCCTATACTCTCTGCAGCGTTTCGCGTAGCCATCTAATTAAATAATCACTTTACCAAAATGGGAAATAATTTCAAGTAATTTATGAAGCTTCAAGGTAAATTAAATAATTAAATCTTCTTAGAAACATTGTATAGGCTGGGATTGTGGGATACGTAAGGGATTGTGGGATATGTAACGGATTGTGAGATAAGGGATTGTGGGATACGTAAGGGATTGTGGGATACGTAAGGGATTGTGGGATACGCAAGGGTTTGTGAGATACGTAAGGGATTGTGGGATACGTAAGGGATTGTGGGATACGTAAGGGATTGTGGGATACGTAAGGGATTGTGGGATACGTAAGGGATTGTGGTATACGTAAGGGATTGTGGGATACGCAAGGAATTGTGGGATACGTAAGGGATTGTGGGATACGCAAGGGATTGTGAGGCACGTAAGGGATTGTGGGATACGTAATTACATTTTCTGCTAACTTTCAGTACATCTTGTGTGTAAGACAATAGAAGTAAAATTCGAAATAAATGATGAATACCAGCCAGACTTTTAAATACAAACACGTATATTGTAAAAAGCGGGTAGCAGCTTGTATGTATAACAAAACTTGTATACGAACGACATCTAGCCACGTGCACAATTAACTGACGTCATATTACTTTGCGTTATTAAAAAAGTTAATTGTAAATTCGCCGTTACGGCTGAACAATAATGAGTGAAGCGTCACAGAACATAAACACACAGAATTTAGGAAATGAACTGTTTGCTTTGCAATTATGTTCTTATAATGTAGCAAGTAACATTGAAGAATCTGACTAATTAACGAGGAAATTAAAAGATTGCGTAGAATTGGGTCACTAGGGTGAGCCACTCATATTACTTTCACTGTTTTCTCTCCTTACCCTGGAAGAGAAGGGCATTCTTTTCACGCAAGCCCCTAAGATCGTTCCTCCTCTTTCCTTATCAAAACCCGTGCAAATTGGGGGGGGGGGGGTGATTCATAAACAGTATTACCGAGGATATTATTTCCTTTCCTAAACTGGTAAAACAGGCATGAAAGAAAAAAATGTTTGAAAAAGCGCTTAATGGGACGCGATCTTTAAGCCCTTCAACGGACGTTATTATGAAATGCGTAATTACGTCGCTCTATTGTTTTCATTTCTGATTTGCGAAATTTTTTTAATAACGAAATTGTAGAATGAGTGTGAATGTAAATATGACGCTCTGAGGTGTAATTTAAAATGTTTTCATTTGACAGTAATAATAATAGTAGTAGTAGTAGTAGTAGTAGTAGTAGTAGTAGTAGTAGTAGTAGTAGTAGTAGTAGTAGTAGTGGTAGTGGTAGTGGTAGTGGTAGTGGTAGTGGTAGTGGTAGTGGTAGTGGTAGTGGTAGTGGTAGTGGTAGTGGTAGTTGTAGTGGTAGTTGTAGTGGTAGTGTTAGTGTTAGTGTTAGTGGTAGTGGTAGTAGTAGTAGTAGTAGTAGTAGTAGTAGTGGTAGTGGTAGTAGTGGTAGTGGTAGTGGTAGTAGTAGTAGTAATAGCAGCAGTAGTAGTAGTAGTAGTAGTAGTAGTAGTAGTAGTAGTAGTAGTAGTAGTAGTAGTAGTAGTAGTAGTAGTAGTAGTAGTAGTAGTAGTAGTAGTAGTAGTAGTAGTAGTAGTAGTAGTAGTAGTAGTAGTAGTAGCAATACTACGCTCGTATTTATGGCGTTGCAAAAGATTCTGTTAAAGTTTTTGTCATTCCTAGGTCCGCC
>JAQGDQ010000749.1:45000-87500 GCA_030141605.1 Tubiluchus corallicola
TTCTGGTTTACAGGCTCTGGTGTTTAAAAGTTGTTTTTCTAGTTAAACAAGTCTTCCCGGGAATGTTGGGCTATGTTTTCCCGATCCTGTCAAAATGTGAATAACGTCTTTGTTTATTTAATACGTAATCTTCATTCAAGACAAAAATAATTCACTCGGGTTTTCTTATTATTACTTCTCTTTTACTTCGCTTTTTCTTTTTCTTTTCTTTTTCTTCTTATTTCTCTTCCATTCCCCTTTCTTCTCATTTCTCTTCCATTCCCCTGTCTTCTCTTTTCTCTTCCATTCCCCTTTTTTCTCTTTTCTCTTCCATTCCCCTTTCTTCTCTTTTCTCTTCCATTCCCCTTTCTTCTCTTATCAACTTTTTGTCCTTTGTCGTCTGCTCATTTTTTCTTATCTTTTGCATCCTGATATGACCTGTTTAATTTAATATAAGTTTTTCAACATAATTTTATTTCTTTTTCACTTCACTTTATTTTATTTTTCCTGTATTTCTCTAAACCTTTTTCAGGGAACAAATCTGCACCTTTCCAAGTTTTCACCTGTAAAAACTAGTAACCTCTAATCCCTATCCTTGATAATGGAGGTAGAACAAGTTTTATTATAATCATAATAGCTGTGTAATGACAACTCGCTGCCATCAATATACAAAACCAGGTTTTGATGCTACAAGATGGCGCTGTTTATCCCATAATAATTCACTGTTTGTATAAGACATCAAGTCTACTGTATGTGTGAAACAGATTACCGTATTTTCCCGTGTATAAGAGACCCTTGTGTATAAGAGACCCCTTCAATTTTTAGGCAAAAATTCTGGAAAAAAGTTTTTTCAGACGGACATTTTTAGAGGGTAAAGTACAACTTTTTTCAACTCAGTGCGGTACTGAAAACAAAATAAAACCAGTTAATGTGTTGTAGAAAAAGAGTTCTGGTATATATTAAAGTGCGTACCTGCAAACCTGTAACAGGAAAAGAGAAAACGAGGAGATAGTGCCTGTGTCACGATGCTTGTATTGCTTACAACCGCTTCATAGTCGAACGCGACACGCAAAACAGTTGTAGAGCACTTATTTCTTTAAAATCATTAGTGTCACAATTTATGCATCTTATTGAAAAGACTTACTCCCATGTATAAGAGACCCCCTATTTTTAAAGTGAAAATTCTGAGCAAAAAAGGGTCTCTTATACACGGGAAAATACGGTATGCTTAATTTAAGTTTAAGCGCGTCCAAATTATGTTGTCAAAACTCAATTCACTCAATTCACATTCGGGACTTTCACTTTTTCAACTATACTTACAAAGACAAGAAAATTATGTCCCAAAAAAATTTCCAAGCAAAATTATGTTAATTAGCATTTCGGTTAACATGGTGGAAAGACTTATGTAACTAGAAAAGAAAATTATTAATAATTTAAAATGCTTTCACCAATTTGTAAAATGTCGCTGACTCATCCTCCAGGGTGCACCACTCACTAGCCAAAAACGTATTTTTAATCTTATTGACAAGATACAGTAATTTAAAATTTTACTTAGTTAGCAACATGTGCGCTACGAATGCTCTGATTATTTTTTCAAACTTTACACAATGTTATCAAAACTTGTTTCACATGACTTATCGTCAAAATGGCTGCGTATAACAGTCATCGCACGGGAGTTCAAACTTACATGTTTTATACAGCGTTACTGCCGACGCAAGTCCCGTAAGCAAAAAGGCAAAATGTGTGTGGTATAAAATTTCAAGACGAATTTTTTAAGGTTTCATGTAGGGCTTTATAAAACAAACCTGCAGGCCCGTGTGGTATCTTTGATCAAGTCTAGAAAATGATTTAGGGCAATTTATGATGATAAAACAGAAGCTACATCCTATTTCATTCTTTCTGCGTTGTCAACATATACGCTATTTTTTTGGGGGGGGCAAGAAATATCACTTGTATCGTTACCCCCCCCCCCCGTTGCTGCACCTCACACATTCCTGCCAGAAAGCGAATTCGCATCGAAGTGAACTTCAGTATTTCGAATTCGAATTGAGTTTGAAAGATTTTCGAACAAGTTTTCGAACCACCAGTAAAAATTAGTCTTACAATGATCATGCATATTGCTCGATTTTGTTCTGCAGTAAAAGACGCCGTTTAAGATGGATTGGGCATATGCTTAGACTACCTGATGACGTTCCAGTGAAGATAGCTCTTCAACAAGCCATAGAACCAGCTAAAAAACCTGCAGGAGGACAAATGTTAACATATTTTGATTTTGCACAGAAAAATTTAAACACTTCAGCATTGATCCTTAGAAATAAATGCACTTGGAGCATTGCAGCGTGTAGGGAGTCCTGGCATGGGGAGGTGAGCAGAATCATGTCCCTGGACGAGTGATTCATTGTAGAAGAAGAAGAAGAAAACCACTAATAATTTGTTTAAAATTTTGCACAGAAATCACAGCGAAACTACGCTAATTGCATGACGTTTAAAACGTTCTAGTGGCAAGAACGTATGTGATTGAACTACTGAATTATTCGAATCTATAGTCTTAGGTTCGAAGTAAATCGATTCGAATCGAATTCGATCGTTCTCTCCTACTCACAATGCGTGAATTGCAGAACAAAAAGCACTGAACACGACGAATCAATTTTAACAAAACTCCAATTGTTAACGCTCTGATGAAACTAAGTTTTGCTACAGGAATTAAATTAACTAAACTAAGCGTCGAAATGTAAATTGATTCTTTGTTGGGCCTGGACTAGTTATCCGCGCGTTCAGATCAACTAAATGAACCCAAGCAGGTGGTCCATAGACTCTCAACTGACCAGTGAAATTACAGAAGCGATTGTATCAATGAGTGGTGATGACCTTGACTCAAACCGCAGGACATATGCGGTGTAGGTTAAGTACGGCTACTGTTTTTATTATGTGAATGCGTGTAGGTTAAGTACGGCTACTGTTTTAAATTAATGCAGGCGTTCAGCTGCTCATAATTAAATTGAATGGCATTTTCAAGATGAACAGAATGTGAACGAGGAATTACTATTATGAGTTGAAAACGTCACAACTAAACCTCGAGTCATTGCCAAATGGAGGAGGCATTTCAATATTGTTTAATAAACCATCTCTAGGTCTAAATAGCGCTAAAAACTGTAGCATAGCAGATACGTAGCAGAGACAGGATGATTTTTCATGTACTACCCCATTTTCAAGTCTGATAAAAAGTGTACGCTTTGACACGATTAATACTGCAAAAGCGTTTCCGATAATAAAACAACAGATTAAAAACCTAATTAATGGGGGCAAACCCAGCTAATAACGACATCACAAACTAACACAATTTTCAACAGCAAAAATGTTCCACGAGCGTGTTGCACGTGTTTGCGAAAGTGAAAATTGAAATACAGTGCTACTGTAAGATATTCAGTATGTTGTACTGAAACTAGGTAAGTTTTAAGATAAAAATTCAAGTTCCAAATTTACCGCTATGCTCAAGCATGAGCTGTTGAACGCGTGTAGTGAGTCATAAACTAACACTTCTGAACTGAGAGGTACAGCAGCTTTTTGTGCAATGCGTTTCCGAGGTGCAGGCGCTACGCCCGTCTAGCTAGCGAATTGCGAAATACTAGTAACAGTGAAAAACTAGTGACGCGAACGTGAAATTGTGTTTGTGTGCTAATAATTCTTTCACGTAAGTCATTTTTTAAAAAAAATAGTATGTTTCCTTTCAATATTTTAAAGACTAGATTGCTTTGACCTACAGTTTAAGATTGGATCCGGTTTTGCATAAAAAGGAAAATGTTAATATATTAAAAACAGCAATCAGGCCTATCATTCTCAGAAAAACAATATGATCATTAGGTGTGGATAAGGGTGTGTTCATTGTGTTGCTTTAACCCTTTCATACCCGTTGTAGCCCATGGGATACGAGAATATTTTCTGCCCTTGAAATTAATAAAATTTTAAAACTAACAGTTATTTGATCTGTTAATAGTTATTTTGATTTAAGCCAATAACAATAGACTAAAAATGGTGATAAAATGGCAAACTAGAAAATCTACATAGCATAAAAAACTGCGCAAGGTACAGTACTTTAGAGACGACTTTGTACAGATCAGCATAGTATGCATACTAAATGTCTTAAATACTTTAAAAAATTATCAGCAGTTGCAAAATGAAGCACATTTTATGCTTCCATTGAATGCCAATGTATCCCGTGGGATACAGGCTATATTTAGCACGCGGGCACAGGTAGAAAAAAAATAATTATTATGTGTAAACAAGATGGACATACTGAACAAACGTACCAAGCCAAAAAAATTTTCTTATTAAAAAATAAATTGGGACTGAAAGGGTTAACGTGAATAACACGTTATATATATAACATTTATACGACTCTCTCGTGTTGACTATTCTAAATAGGCTGTATAATATGAACGGAGTCTGACAGTAACAATGCCTTATTGTGACATCCTTAATGTTTGATGTTGAACAAGAGGATACACAAGGGCCTATTTGTCTGTGAGATTACGTGTGAACCATCTTGGATAATTGCCGTGTGAGCTTTAGAGCGGGAGAGGAAGGAAGTGGGGGCAGAGCTAAAGCCTTGTTCAAACCAGGGTGGTGTAAACACAAACACGGGTGCACAATAGATACACCCAGTACGAGTAGTTCGTCACAAAAACCAGTTTCTCACGTGCGGCGAGTCATCGATTTTTTATACACAAATAGATCATGACAGTAATTAAGTTTAATGTTTGAAGGAACATGTTCTGATTTTACTGTAACTCACTGAAATTATTGTCAGAACAACAACTTTATTATTAAGAAAATTCGCGTTTAAAATTCTGAAAACAAAGTTCAACGCTTTCAGCTGTAACCAGGGCCTATTTCAAGGGCGGGAAGTGGATCTCTCTCTCTCTCTCTCTCTCTCTCTCTCTCTCTCTCTCTCTCTCTCTCTCTCTCTCTCTCTCTCTCTCTCTCTCTCTCTCTCTCCTCTCTCTCTCTCTCTCTCTCTCTCTCTCTCTCTCTCTCTCTCTCTCTCTCTCTCTCTCTCTCTCTCTCTCTCTCTCTCTCTCTCTCTCTCTCTCTCTCTCTCTCTCTCTCTCTCTCTCTCTCTCTCTCTCTCTCTCTCTCTCTCTCTCTCTCTCTCTCTCTCTCTCTCTCTCTCTCTCTCTCTCTCTCTCTCTCTCTCTCTCTCTCTCTCTCTCTCGCAGCACGCGCGCCGTTTGCCAGTATTGACAAGTATTAAGGACTGGTCTTAAGAATAAAGCAGTTTTTCTTTCAATTGTTCTTTCATTTAACAACTGTATAACTCCATATTTTCTCTTCGAAAATGTTTCACCGGCGTTCTAGCAGTTCAAAACTTTTCTGGGCGCCAACCATTGTAGCGGCGCCCGCCCCCCGGTGCTTCCCCCCCCCCCCCCGATGGGGCCTCGCACGTCCCACTTCCCCGGGCCTCGCTTACTCGCTTAGGCTGAAATAGGCCCTGGCTGTAACTAAAACTTTTGCTTCTGTATACGGAAAATATATCTACTTTTACGCAGGTTGAATTTTGGCAGTTTTTGAGTTTTTTCGGGAACTTCAGAAGATCCACTTGGGCAAAATTATCAACCTCAAAACGTCTTGACTGATAAGTGGTCAATTTCAATGTACGGTAAGACTTAAAGAAGACCGGGTGATTGTTTAGACTCAATCTCATTCGAATTTACTGTCCAAAATACACATTTTCTTGCCTATAAAAGTTAGCAATTGTTCCTTATATTTGGATAATTAGCTTAGAAAGTTAATTAACGGCAACCGAACACAGCTATTGTTTACGTCAGAAACTAACCACAGTTTGTGCAATGGCAGGCGTCTTCCCTTGCTCATCAAGCACATTTGCATAGGTGTTACAGTACTGTTTAAACGCATGATGTGACAAAAAATGGGCTTTACATCATAAGACTTCAGAAACTAACACTGCAGTTCATCAACATGCTTATCACGGTACCGCCTTCTATTTGCCGGCCACGCGCACGTAACAAAAAGGTGCTGCTACCAATCTTAGTAGATTCACGGAGCTGCGCGTAGCTTTGAAAGTTTAACGAAATTTGAGTATCCGAGGTAATTATTATTTAACCCAAACTTTGATTTAAAAAAAGCTGTTGTAGTTTTCAATATTTTAGAGCATTTCATATTCTGAATTAATGTTTACACAATCATCCGGTTTTCCTTTAATACATCGAAAATCTTTCCAGTAAAAAAACGGGCGGCCTATGTAAAAAATGCATGCAATAGTTATGCAAAAAGTCACTCGTAATGCAACATCACTATTTTAATGATAGGTTACCTTCAGTTTTCACCACCATTAAAACGATGAAACAATTTCTATATGATCAAAACTGAGTCATTCTGTTCGAGTAACTCAGCGCAGTTCCGCTGCTTAATTGCTCACAGATAAAAAAAATTTACTGAATAGAATTCAACAGCCGTGATTATTTCGCATCACGTAAGATGCATCCTAAAACGTGAATGAGTTAAACACGGTAATACTGCTGCGAGTTCTCAACTTCGGAATGAAAAATTTATCATAATTAACGATTCTAAGATAGGTCTTGTAAGTTAAAGGTCTTATAAGGTCGCAAAATGTTGTACATAATAGTATCTGCTTAGAATCAGCCTTGTTATCTAGTTTACTATAAGTATAACTATATATTTTATTTCACACATCAAAAAATGCAATATCAAACACATTAATAACTTTTAAATAAAATAATTTGAGTAGTGCGAGGTGAGTGTATGATACGGGCATTAACACACTCACCTTACTTAAATGCAAAAATGATTATAGTTATGCATGCTTCTGTAAATAACTTAATGTAAATAAGGATGAAGTAAATGATGTAATAATTTGAGTAGTGTGAGGTGAGTGTATAACCATATGGTCACACACTCACCTTACTTAAATGCAAAAATGATTATAGTTATGCATACTTCTGTAGATAACTTAATGTAAATAAGGATGAAGTAAATGATGTAATAATAGCAATGGTATAAGCGCAATAAACCTGAAAGTTGAGAAAGGAAAACATAATATGTAATTACGATTTTGAGTGAGCCTTAAAGAGTGAAAAAAAATTTTAAATAGTTACGAATATGAATTATGTGATCATCTGTCAATGCACCACTTACTTGTATTACAATGCACCATCTTACTTACTTGTATATACAATGATATACTTTACTTACCAGCATATTTGTATGGCTGATCCGTAACTATACTAAAATACCTGTAATTATAATACAGGTGTCTAACATAAGGAGACCCGTATCTGTTATCGTACCTGTGTAGCATTTATATGCACTGGCAGTCGTGTGTTAGTTGTTACCTGTTGTACTTTATTGAATTCCATTAATCATACGGAAATTAATATAATTATCAAGGTATGCGGGTTTATTATATGCACTTCTGGTTTGCATAATCTACATGATTTCATGAACCCTGGCAGATTTCTTTATACGTTTGCAAAAGTTCATGCTGTTTCATGGAAATTGTTGTGCAACCAAGTTAAGTTATGTACTCAGTACAGTATCATATAATATATATATAATAATCTTTATTTGCCATTAAAATACGTTGATAATCACTGATAAAAACTTTACAGAGATGATCAATCAGTGTTAGTTAATAAAAACTTACACTGCTAAAGGCAAATGCGTCAGTGCAATCTAAACTACTGTGCAGTAATGGAAAGTAACGACGAATAAAATCAAACGTATTTAGAACTATGCACAAAAAAATGAAAAAATTATGATTAATTAATATGGCCGTGGGTATATGAATTATGAATTAGTGTGTATGTTGTCGTGCTGGTGTGAAGGTATTTCATATCTGGTTAATATTAGTGATTTTAATTTTGTTTTAAATGCTGATAGGGACTTGATTTGTTTAACCTGTAATGGTTATATGCGATATGCTGATGTGTAAAAACACGAAATCTATACGGTTACTTGAACAGCCATGCAGACAGTCTGAAACTTTTTTATTCTTAGCTGTCATTAATAGTTCTTAAATGTATCAATAATTGCGTTTTGAGTTTTGAAATACTTTGAATTTTCACAGCCAATGAGCTTTTGTTATTGAATTTTTACAGCCAATGAGCTTTTGTTATTGAATTTTTACAGCCAATGAGCTTTTGTTATTGAATTTTTACAGCCAATGAGCTTTTGTTATTGAATTTTCGCAGCCAATGAGCTTTTGTTATTGAATTTTCACAGCCAATGAGCTTTTGTTATTGAATTTTTACAGCCAATGAGCTTTTGTTATTGAATTTTTACAGCCAATGAGCTTTTGTTATTGAATTTTTACAGCCAATGAGCTTTTGTTATTGAATTTTTACAGCCAATCAGCTTTTGTTGTTTTTTTCAGGACTGTTCAGCTATGTCACTGCGACATGGGAATTGAAGCGTAATTAATTAGCAATGAATGAGTAACGATGTCACCTCTAAAATGAATGCAGTGGCTGGAGAACCTCTAGTGATGCTAATCTTGTCCACGATGCTAATTTCCCTGGGGCATCGGGCATCCACTTGTCCACTTAACTGCATGTGCATCATCAGGACCAATCAACTCGTTGTTAATTGCACTAATGCCGGATATGTTACGATTCCGGACGACCTACCTCGTAAAACCATCATTCTGGACATGAGTGGCAATGCATTAGGATCACTGAGCGGTTCAGTGCTCATGGAAAATGTCCCAAATCTTCAAAAGCTCTATTTTAATGACTGTGATATATCCTGTATTGGACCTCACGTATTCGCCGGATTGAGAAATCTGGAGGCTTTGTATCTACGCAATAATAAACTCAGGGAGGTTCCCTCCTTGGCTCTGAGGACGCTTCCACATTTACGTATCTTGAGTTTGAAGGGCAATTATCTAACGAACATGGAAGGGTCGCCTTTCCTTCTTCAGAAAGAACTGGAAAAGTTGGATCTAAGTCATTGTCATTTAACGCACGTTGGCCGCAAAACTTTCTTAGGTTTAACAAGCGTGTCCTATTTAAACTTGGCAGAAAACAACTTTGCTACGCTGTCCTCACAAGTGTTTAGTCCCATGATCTCTCTGCTACAATTAGATCTCCATGACAACGCTTTGCATTGTAACTGTTCTTTGTACGGAATGATTGAATTCCTGCGCAAAAGACGCATCGGATACGGCAAGGCACCACGTTGTGAGCATCCACGATCCATGCTCGGCTTGAGCTGGGACGATATTCCGACAGAGAAATTTGCCTGTCATCCGACGGTACGAACTCGCATTCTCAGATATGATAGAAAATTGCTGCTATTAGAATGTGAGGCAACGGCCGATCCTCCAGTTGAAATATACTGGCTACACAATGGTAAACGCGTTAATAACAGTGCTCTAAACTACTCCGTAATTACCTCAGGGTTTTTAAATCGCTATAGTGTCCTTACAATAGAAATTACTGAGGATTCTGCCATGAACATATTAGGAATGTATGTTTGTATAGCCAGAAATACTGCCGGTGCTGTGCTTAGTACTTTAACCATTAGTACGGTGCACGAGGAAGAAGAACTAGATTTCGTGTCGGTTAAGGCAGGAACTATTATCGTGATTATCATATTAAGTTGCGTTCTTATCGTGTTCCTGTGCCTAATGTTTGTCGTGTTTTGCTTAAACCAGCGCAGAAAGAGACTCGTAAGGGTTGGGAAGCGACGAATGAGAGCAAAGACACGAGTGAGAGTCGAACTCAGTGATAACCCGGTCGTGCAAACGGAGACGATCGATACAGCTGATCAGGATTCCGGTGTGGGTACCATCAACTCCGAGGAGCAAATCATTCGGGATAGAAACTCCATTCGATCAAGTTTAGACCAAAGAGGAATACCGGATGTTGTACCGTCCGTTACGCCGGTGTCCCAAAGAGACAGTGTTGGATCATACTACAAATTTGCAATTCCCTACTATGAACCAATATTTAATGCAAACACGTTTCAACATTATCCACTCAGGTTAGAGATCAGTAGTAGTGATCGAACCAGCATTGATAGTTATCGACCTCCGTCCCAGCTTTGGGGAGGCGTGCCTAGTTACCTCACTACTCCAAGGGGTGGAACTTCCCCCTGCTTGCTTTCCAAATCACCTCACCAGTCACAGACCAATCACCTGCCTTTTTCATTCTACAGGCCGGCCGAGGCGTACAATCGCTTTTTGCCAGGTATGAAGGAGACCGATTTGGACAGGACGTGGTCCCCCTCGCCTGTTCAGTGTCCAGAGACAGATCTATGACTTTGTGTAGCAAGTCACAGACCAATCACCTGTCTTTTCCATTCTACAGGCCGGTGGAGGCATACAACCGCTTTCTGCCGGGTATGAAGGAGACCGGTTTGGACAGGACGTGGTCCCCATCGCCTGTTCAGTGTCCAGAGACAGATCTATGACTTTGTGTAGCAAGTCACAGACCAATCACCTGTCTTTTCCATTCTACAGGCCGGTGGAGGCATACAACCGCTTTCTGCCGGGTATGAAGGAGACCGGTTTGGACAGGACGTGGTCCCCATCGCCTGTTCAGTGTCCAGAGACAGATCTATGACTTTGTGTAGCAAGTCATAGTTAAGCTCAGTCAGCTAGGCAAAAAGTATTAATACGTGCTGCCATTACATGTGGTCCCCTCGCCTGTTCAGTGTCCAGAGACAGATCTATGACTTTGTGTAGCAAGTCATAGTTAACTCAGTCAGCTAGGCAAAAAGTATTAATACGTGCTGCCATTACATGAGGATGTGACTTTCAGATGTACATGTATGGAGAAAACTGTATATTAAAATAACATTGTTTTTTAACATTGTTTTTTAACATTGTCTTAAGCAATTGTTCTCCTCTGACTTCTAAATAAAAATCTACAGTGAAAGAAATATATGACATGTATTGTCTTCATTTCATGTATCAGTATCATAATTCACTACTTCCACCAGCTTTTCAGTCATACTTTAGTCCAGTTTCAAATCAACATGATCATTACACAAGATATTCAGTCGGAAACTATGTACTCCCTCTTCCAAAAACAAATATAATGAAACAGTCAACAAAATATAATGCTATTAAAATATGGTCATCAATTCCACGTGAAATGAAAACTCTTAATCTTTATCAATTTAAGAAAGCATCAAAGAATTACCTACTACAACGGTATAATTAACTCACAATTTTACTCATCCTGATCTTAAGTTACTAACAAAACTTATTTTGTTCTAATGTACGTCATAACTGATGAAAATGTAATGTTAATTGTCAATTGTTTCACTTATCTGGAGGAGGACTCGAAAGCTCAATGCTCCTTCCCCCTCCTCACAGTAACTCTCAGTTTATTTTTTTCAATGTAATATCAATTTGTATGTATGTTTGAGTTGCTGTGGAATAAATTCATAATTCATTAATAATAATTCATTCTACATTGATGCCTGGAAGCGAACAACTAGGATTTATCAGTTATTTCAAACTAAGCTGTAATAATATGATGGAATTAAATTCTTTATTACAATCTCTAGTTTCCTGCTATGATATCTGCTGTACATTATATGTAAACTATATTTACATATGTACATACTTTACTTATTTACACATGTAAATTATATTTCTGATCTAGTAACAGCAAGTTTTAATGATCCTTTGTTTATTTATTTTTAGATAATTGAGTAAAAGCAAGTCTTTATTACAATTTCCAGTTTCCTGCTATGATATCTGCTGTACATTATTTGTAAAGTATATTTACATATGTACATACTTTACTTATTTACACATGTAAATTATATTTCTGATCTAGTAACAGCAAATTTTAATGATCCGTTTGTTTATTTATTTTTAGATAATTGGTATAACCCTGCCTAGTACTGTAAATACACGGTTTTTATTGTATGTAAAAAAGTTAGCCTCATTTTTTAGTAATATAGCAAAATATAGATTAATACTGAATACCAACAGAAATTCAAAGCTCACATGACAGAGAGGAGAAGAGAGATTTGGAAAGACATTAACTTCCATAATGAGTCACTAAATTGCATTTAGCCTTAATTGTCTGTCTGACTGTCTATTATGTCTGTACATAAAAGATACATGATTTATGTCTAGCCTAGTTAACAATTGCCTATCTGTAGTTTCAAGACTGTGGTGACAGTACTTAAGTTGAATCTTTGAGTTATTAGTTGTTAGAACTTCTTCCTGGCTGTTAAATTTAGTAAAATTCTGACCTACAACAATTAGTCACGTTTTTAACAAGATTACGCTAAAATACCTAAAGCACAAGAAAACCTTCCACTTACATAAAGCTTGAAGAATTCGTCTTGAAATTTTATACCACTTACATACTGCCTTTTTGCATGGTAGACTTGCGTTGGCAGTAACGCTGTGTAAAACGTGTAAATTTAAACTCCCGCGATGACCGTTAGATGCAGCCATTTTGACGATAAGTCATTTGAAACAAGTTTAGATAACATTCTGTAAAGTTTGAAAACATAATCAGTGCATTCGTAGCGCACATGTTACCAACTAAATAAAATTTAAAATTACTGTATCTTGTCAATAAGATTAAAAATACGTTTTTTGGTTAATGTGTGGTGCACCCTGGAGGGTGAGTCAGCGACATTTTATCAATTGGCACAAACATTTTAAATAATTAATAATTTTCTTTTCTAGTTACATAAGTCTTTCAAGCAGGTAAGCGAAATGCTAGCAAACTTGGAAAGTTTTTTGAGACATAATTTAACATTTCCTTTTCTTCCCCTGATTTACGTTTGCGTTGTGACGTCATGTAATGGCGCTGCCGGAACAGTGTCGCGGGAGATTTAAAATGAAAACAAACAAAAAATTCTTTCAACGCGAGTACGATATACGCATAAAATTGCTATAAAGTAATATAATTTTTAAGGCGATTTTTTTGAAACCACCTCAGGTTCCCCTTTTCTTGTCCCCAAAACACCATTTCTGGCAAGAATCACCGTGAGATGAATCTGGTGGCAATACAATCAGGTTAAAAGTAATCAGACAAAAGGTCATCAGCTCCAGACATTAAAAAAACTAAGCACAAAATGCTGTATTACCTTTGCTTCTTCAAAGAGACCACTCTCTACCAGCCAGACACAGATCATTGTCCCAGTTCTGCCTTTGCCTCCTTTACAATGTATGGCTATGATGTTGTCAGCATCTTCATTCATCCAATCCTGAACACTTTGAACAAACTCTAGCATCTGACTGAAACGTTAAATATAATGATTTAACTATTCAAAGAGCAGTGTTAAGTTGTTGTTAACTTTATTTCTGAGATTTAGTTAAGCATTTGGTCTGGTTGCCTACACGTTGGCCTATAACCCGTAGGCAACTAGATCAAACTATCCATCCATCCATCCATCCATCCATCCATCCATCCATCCATCCATCCATCCATCCATCCATTTATCAATCCATCCATCCATCCACCCATCCATCAATCCATTCATTCATACGTACATTCATTCATTCCTTCATTCATTCATTCATTCATTCATTCATTCATTCATTCATTCATCCATTCACTCACTTATTCATTCATTCATTCATTCACTCACTCATTTATTCATTCATTCAAGCATTATAACTTGGCTTTATTTAACAGTAATCAAGTTTTCCCTATTCATTTATTCATTCATTCACTCATTAATTCATCCATCCATTCAGTCACTTATTCATTTATTCAAGAGTTATAACTCGGCTTTACTTTAACTAGTAATCATTTTTTCCCTATTCATTCATTCATTCATTCATTCATCCATCCATTCACTCATTCATTTATTTACTCATTCATCCATCCATCCATTCACTCTCTTATTCATTCATTCATTCATTCATTCATTCATTCATTCATTCATTCACTCATTCATTCATTCATTCACTCACTCATTTATTCATTCATTCAAGCATTATAACTTGGCTTTATTTAACAGTAATCAAATTTTCCCTATTCATTTATTCATTCATTCACTCATTAATTCATCCATCCATTCAGTCACTTATTCATTCATTCAAGAGTTATAACTCGGCTTTACTTTAACTAGTAATCATTTTTTCCCTATTCATTCATTCATTCATTCATTCATCCATCCATCCATCCATCCATCCATTCAGTCACTTATTCATTCATTTATTCAAGAGTTATAACTTGGCTTTACTCTAACTAGTAATCAATTTTTCTCTATTCGTTCATTCATTCATTCATTCATTCATTCATTCATTCATTCATCCATCCATCCATCCATTCAGTCACTTATTCATTCATTCATTCAAGAGTTATAACTTGGCTTTACTCTAACTAGTAATCAATTTTTCTCTATTCGTTCATTCATTCATTCATTCATTCATTCATTCATTCATTCATTCATTCATTCATTCATCCATTCACTCATTCATTTATTTACTCATTCATCCATCCATCCATTCACTCTCTTATTCATTCATTCATTCATTCATTCATTCATCCATCCATCCATTCAGTCACTTATTCATTCATTCAGGAGTTATAACTCGGCTTTACTTTAACTAGTAATCAATTTTTCTCTATTCGTTCATTCATTCAGTTATGAATGATAAATCATCATACATCTTGCCACCAAAATAAAAATCATAACGATGTTTAGAAAACATGGAGTTTAATGCAGCTGCAAGGATAATTAACAAGACCAGCCATGCAAACAGTCATGAATTTCGTTATTGCACAATACATACTGATTGACTGATTGACTAAAAACACTCCTTTATCGTTCCTTTACTGTTAAACACAGTTTTTAAATCACATAGCAGACAAAAGTTGCACCTGAGCTTTGGGACATTATGATCATCAATCGTCACTTGTTCCACATTGTCACAGAATTTCGTGACGTCATACGTTCTCTCACCTGTAAAAAGAACAGCATTATTAGTTAACAAGAAATGAAAAATTGATTTTTAAAGTAAACTACTATTGTTTCTAATAATTCTTTATGTATGATTGAATAGTAATTAATACTTACTGCACAAATTGTAGTTCTTTATGATTGAATAGTAATTAATACTTACTGCACAAATTGGAATTCTTTATGATTGAATAGTAATTAATACTTACTGCACAAATTGGAAATCTTTATGATTGAATAGTAATTAATACTTACTGCACAAATTGGAATTCTTTATGATTGAATAGTAATTAATACTTACTGCACAAATTGGAAATCTTTATGATTGAATAGTAATTAATACTTACTGCACAAATTGGAATTCTTTATGATTGAATAGTAATTAATACTTACTGCACAAATTGGAATTCTTTATGATTGAATAGTAATTAATACTTACTGCACAAATTGGAAATCTTTATGATTGAATAGTAATTAATACTTACTGCACAAATTGGAATTCTTTATGATTGAATAGTAATTAATACTTACTGCACAAATTGGAAATCTTTATGATTGAATAGTAATTAATACTTACTGCACAAATTGGAATTCTTTATGAGTGAATAGTAATTAATACTTACTGCACAAATTGGAATTCTTTATGAGTGAATAGTAATTAATACTTACTGCACAAGTTGTAGATTTTATAGTGACCAGGATACTTGGTGTTAAAGAAGCGAGCCACTTCCTAAAATACAAATTAAAGCAATTGTAAACAAAAACAAAAACCATTGTGTAATTACCAGAAATTATAATTTTTATATTGATAAATGGTAAACGTTTAAAAAAGGTATTCAACTTTACATGTCTGTGGGGCAAGGGAAATTTTGAGTGGTAACAATGCGTGCTTACAGCAATGGACAGAAGTGAAATAACACTGCGCCTGATCAGTAAATGGGTGGCCATCAGAAAAAGTGAATCTAGGCTTTCACATGCTGTACTGTCCTTAGATGTTTATTTTGTTGAGGAAGGCGCAGTCATAGGTTTAGCATATGTGGCTAAAACACCATGATGCTGACTCAATGCTTCGTATTAAAAGATTGTTGTTTGCTTCACAGTCCAGCACAGTGCGCTTCTGGCTACACGGAGTTTGGCTGTTGTGCGCATGCGGCCATGCACACATGTCTGAGATAAGATGCTGCACTCTAAGTAGAGAAAGTACTGTTGCTCATGCAGTGTTTGTTGTCAGTTGTCAAATGCTTAAAAGTCGTGTACCAGCATATTCATATATTGCGAGAATTTAACTATTCATAAGCAAGCAATGATTTTTGTTTAGGAGTTTATCAAGGCTATGTGTAAATTTTCGTATGTTTGTTTGTTTAAAATCACAAATAAACATTAAAATTACACATGCTTGCTTCATTTTACACCGTATTAAAACAATGGCTAAAATTCTTCTGAAGCAGCACCCCCCAGTAATTCTACCTACCAGCCTCTGGTCTTGCTGTTATTGATGGCATTTTGAATTGCAGTTTGCTTAATATCATATAATGATAATGATAATGATAATGATAATGATAATGATAATGATAATGATAATGATAATGATAATGATAATGATAATGATAATGATAATGACAATGCAATGACAATGACAATGACATATGACAATGACAATGATAATGATAATAATAATAATAATGACGATGATGATGATGATGATGATGATGATGATGATGATGATGATGATGATGATGATAATGATGACGATGACAATGACAATGACAATGATAACGATTATGATAATGATAATGATAATGATAACGATAACAATAATAGTAATAATAATAATAATAATAATAATAATAATAATAATAATAATAATAATAATAATAATAATAATAATAATAATAATAATAATAATGAAATAAATACAGTAAGAAAGCAAATTTCCAAGTTGAAATTAACTGATAATGAGGTAATCAGTAAAACCTAAGAGGAAAAACTGGGTTTTAAAACAATTTTCTATCTCTAATTTTTCTTTGTATTTGTAGGAAAGAATCAAGAATCACAAACATTGAGTTTAAAACACAAACGCTGAAACTTTACACAAAATATAAACTTATGAAAAAATGTTTTAACATCGTAATTTATCGCTTTATCATTTTTTTATTAATTTTAACAGAGACGACGGTGGAAAGTGCATTAGTTAATGCCATGTTGTGCTGCCACCTAACGTCAAACAAAAATAATATAAATAAACTACGTCAATAAGGCTTGTAATGTCTTGCAAATATAAGTAGACTTAAGCAGTTAAGTTATTCTGTCTTCTGCCAGTTAATTTTGGATTTTAAAATTACATGAATGCAAATCTCACACGTTTAATGACATTAGCAATTTTGGAATTGATAATAATAATAATAATAATAATAATAACAATAACAATAACAATAACAATAACAATAACAATAACAATAACAATAACAATAATAATAATAACAATAATAATAATAATAATAATAACAATAACAATAACAATAACAATAACAATAACAATAATTACTGAAGTTATAATTACTTATATTATTGTCAAGAAGATCAATAGTGAGTTCCCTGGTGAGCCAGAAGTGCACACTGGGATGAAGTTATAATTACTTATATTATTGTCAAGAAGATCAATAGTGAGTTCCTTGGTGAGCCAGAGATGCACATTGGGATGAAGTTATAATTACTTATACTATTGTCAAGAAGATCAATACTGAGTTCCCTGGTGAGCCAGAGATGCACACTGGGATGAAGTGATAACTACTTATATTATTGTCAAGAAGATCAATAGTGAGTTCCCTGGTGAGCCAGACGTGCACACTGGGATGACAATACACTGAGTTCCTTGGTGAGCCAAAGGTGCACACTGGGATGGGGATACAGTGGCGTTTTGTCACTTGAAGTTAACATTTAAATTGTAAAGATTTTTTTCCAATACACCATTCTTTGCAACAGGTAAAAGTAATATCTAAAATTACTCTGCATGGAAAGTTTTTTTTGGATATACTTTTAAATCTCTCTTTTTTCTTCTTTAACTTCCCCTGGATACACATTTTGATGAAACTTCATTACATGCTGTTCTTGCTGTGCTGCCATCTAGCGTTAATAAAAGTAAAGTTTGATGCTTACGCCAATCGGGTTTCTATAGAGAGCCATTCTTCCTGTTGACGGAAATGACATAGCAATAACACGATCTGAAAGTAAGGCAAAGTGAGAATTAATTAGGGGTGGACATTCTCTGCTAGAAAGCAAATTCGAATCGAATCGAATTTGTGATTTTCGAAATTGAATCGAACCGAATTTCAGTATTTCGAATCCGAATCAAATTCGAATTGAGTTTGAAAGATTTTCAGACAAGTTTTCGAACCACTAGTGAAAAGTGGTCTTACAAAGATCGTGCAGATTGCTTGATTTTGTTCTGCAGCAAAACCGCCATTAGTTTGTTAAAAATTTTGCACAGAAACTGCAGCTAAATTGCGTTAATTGCATGCGCTGTTTCAAACGTTTTTAATGATAAAGAGCGTATGTGACTGAAGTGCTGAATTATTCGAATTTATGATATTAGGTTCGAATCGAATTCCTGTGTAATCTAACCTTTCTCCCAGTTCTTTTTATTTTGTTCACTCATCCATTCTTTTTTTATCGGGTTCACATGACAGTGGGCTTATACAAGCCTTTGCTTCTCTAGCCCACTGCAGTACAATTATTCTTTTATGATAACGATAGTGTATGAAACATAACAATTTAATACAGTAAGATGTAATAATTTTGCTGTCACTGTGTGCTTAATGATCATTATATTGTACTGAATGTGATAATAATAATAATAATAAATAATAATAATAATAATAATAATAATAATAATAATAATAATAATAATAATAATAATAATAATAATAATAATAATGACGATGATGATGATGATGATGATGATGACGACAATGATGATAACAGTAATAATAATAATGATAATGATAAAAATATTGATAATGATAATGATAATGATAACGATAATGATAATGATAATGATAATGATAATGATAATGATAATGATAATGATAATGATAATGATAATGATAATGATAATGATAATAATAATAATAATAATAATAATAATAATAATAATAAACTCGAATGTTCGATGCTCATCCCTAGCAATCATTTGACAGTATGTCTGATACGAAAATTACAAATCTACCTAGTTCATGAGTCTCGTGTAACATCACGAAATTTAAACATAATTATATAAAACTTTTCTTAGCTTCTACCGGTAACATAAGTCAGATCCAAATCGAAGCCATCTTGTCTATAACGTCGCTTGTTTTCGGAAACCATCCTCCTCGCAGCAGCTATGGTTTGTTCTTTCTCTGACCACAGACGTATGAATCGAACCACACGGATGAGACGACCTATAACTAGTAACCTATAAAAATGTAATATACAAAAATGCTTAATTATTATTATTATGAGTTTATTTCGTATAAAAATATACAGTTTACAAAGATAAAGATGTTAGTAAAACATGTAATGCGATGTTAGTAAAGTAACATATCTACAGACATTCAACTTTATAATAACCACACATTGTAGTTCCCTTGTAATTATATTACATTATACAGTGTTGTAAGGAGCTATAATAGATATCTTAAAACATTATCTTTAAATGAGTTCTTAACGTTTAATTTTACATTTTCGTTTAGATCTACAGTACAACCATATTTAAATCTTAAATTTACCGGACTGTTATTTACATAGTAGGATGTACATTTTAATGTACGAAGGGATGTTACCATCATGATAAACATTAACTTGAGGAAATTACAGCTAAGAAAATGAAGTGATTCAACATCTAAGACTTTCTACTAATTCGTATAGCTATCCTAAGAAGTAATAGCTACGTTGAACACAAAATCATATTGTATCAATTTGCAATAATGCTTTATAAACCAAAATTAAAAATTAGTCAGAACTCACTATGTTCATATAACTGCACAGACGTAAATATTTTTATTCATTTAAGGTTGGTTACTAATTAACTACTAATTTTAATTACTAACTACTAATTAACTAATTAACTGAGTATATAGTTCACTTTGTATATCCTAAAAAACAGAAAAAACTACTAAGTCAATTTTTTAATAGCACAAGTTAGGTAATTTTGATTGGTATTAAACTAGTTTATTGAATTTTGGGGAACATAGCAAGCAATACAACTTTGGAATTCATTACCGACATCACTAAAACACAGCAGCTCTTTATCAATATTCAAGTCTAAATTAAAAAAAAAACATTTAATGACTCGTTTTGAATATCCGACATACGAACACGATGATACTTACTCAAATCATAATTTCATTTTTCCTAGACCTTACTAAACTAGTTTATATTTTATTTTTGAATTTCTAGTTGCACTTGTAGTTTAGCTTGCACCAGACGCATTTGCCCAGAACAGTGTATGTTTTTATATGAACTAACACTGATTGTCTGTCTTTTATTATGATGGTCAATGTTTTTAAAATGGCAAATAAAGATTTTACTACATCGTTACACTGCATTGCAAAAAAGGAAAGCGAGATATAAACTCATAAATATCTGAAAATTTTACAATAGTCATGAAAAGTGAAGCTGAGGCAAGAGAGTTATCGGTCAGGTGTCCGTCAGATGTCGGTCAGATGTCGGTCAGTTATCGGTCAGATGTCCTGTAGCAAGCTTTCGTTATTACAGGTTGTAATTAAACACAGAAGCTGTAAAAACGCAGAGAAAGGCTTCAACACGAATGTAAAAACTGGCAATATTCACAGAAATGCCCAGCAGGGAGACTTGCTGTATACATGCACAACAGAGGATTATTGTGAGCAAATGTCTAATGCAAAGCTGCTGGGGAAGCGAAATGAAAACGCCAAACGAGGGTTTCTTTTTGCGCAACTTGCCTATGAAGCCCAGTAAAAATTCATGCAATATTAGGCATGCTGCTGGCAAACGAAGCCACACGTATTGAAGCAGAGTTATAGCGTTAGAAATTTACAGTGTAAACAAACCTATGACTATTGGCTTTTATCGTGTCAGCCCTACAGAAAAAGGAAAACAGTGCAAACAAAGTGAACACGAACTTCATCTAAGTGTGAAAAAAGATTTTTGATAAGTAGCCATGTACTAAATAATATACTGATTGCATGAATGAATGAACGAATGAACGAACGAACGAGTGAATGAATGAATGAATGAACGAACGAACGAACGAGTGAATGAATGAATGAATAAATGAATGAACGAACGAACGAACGAGTGAATGAATGAATAAATGAATGAATCAACGAAAGAACGAAAGAACGAACGAACGAACAAACGAGTAAATGAATGAATGAGTGAATGAATGAATGAATGAATGAATGAATGAATGAATGAATGAATGAATGAATAAATAAGCGAAAGAACGAACGAACGAACGAACGAATGAATAAATAAATAAATGAATGAACAGATGAACGAACGAACGAACGAACGAACGAAAGAACGAGTGAACGAACGAACAAACGAGTGAATGAATGAATAAATGAATGAATTATTGAGTGAATGAATAAAAGAAAGAATGAATGAATGAATGAATGAATGAATGAATGAATAAAAGAATGAATGAATGAATAAATAGATGAATTAAAGAGCGAATGAATGAACGAACGACTAAACAAACAAAAAACGACCACACGACGTATAAACACTAAATAAACAGAAGACAAACAAAAACACAAGAAACAACCTCACGACGTGTAAATACTAAAAAAGATATTAAGATGAACAAACGTTGTGTCTCTATGCTATAGTATGTATGAATGATATTAAAGAAAAAGATACTAGCAGACTTATGGTGATGCTAATGTTGTTCGATCAACGAGGCATGTACTTCAACCAGAGTGGAGCAGGGTTGGCTTCAACCAGAGTGGAGCTGGGTTGGCTTCAACCAGAGTGGAGCAGGGTGGGCTTCAACCAGAGTGGAGCAGGGTCGGCTTCAACCAGAGTGGAGCTGGGTTGGCTTCAACCAGAGTGGAGCAGGGTGGGCTTCAACCAGAGTGGAGCAGGGTCGGCTTCAACCAGAGTGGAACTGGGTTGGCTTCAACCAGAGTGGAGCTGGGTCGGCTTCAACCAGAGTGGAGCTGGGTCGGCTTCAACCAGAGTGGAGCAGGGGTGGCTTCAACCAGAGTGGATAAATGCTGTGTGCCTTGGATTATCGGAGGTCTCACATCGGAGAACAAACGATTAGTGAAACCAGGTAAAAGTGGTTGGAGAAATACAGATATTTCTGTTAAACAAGTCTTCTACAGAATCCGCTTAACCCACTTTCTACAACACCCCCACCCCCACCCCCTCAGTCACGTGCTAAACAAATCATTATATTGGACACACCTAGTCTAAGAACAAGGAATTCACACAAGTCAAATTTTTACCTTGAGCTGTTATCTGCTATCACCAAATTGTCTTCAATATCGTTGTTGCTAAAAAAACAAAATGAAATGAATAACATCAACGTAGCCAAAAAACCAATAGAACATCTAAAAATTAAGATGGCTGACAAACGTTTTTACCTTAATATGGCTTCACGGTGTCTTATCCCACGACTTAGTAAATACTTTATTTCATAGACAAAATACTCATGAATTTGTTGACCACGTATAATTTAAGTTTAAGAAAAACAATGTTAGCTGAAATCATTGAGTTAGCCTCTAAGTGAATACAAACACACACGATTAAAGCATGCTCTTGTTGGTGGTGACAGCTGTGTAGGTCTACAAGTAGAAAAGGCAGGAAAAGACAATGACAACACAGATGATGGGGAGCAATGATTGACAAGAACAATGGTGGTGACAGTCATGTAGGTCTACAAGTAGAAAAGGCAGGAAAAGACAACAACAACACAGACAATGAGCACCAATGACTGACAAGAACAATGATGGTGACAGCTGTGTAGGTCTACAAGTAGAAAAGGCAGGAAAAGACAATGACAACACAGACAATGAGCACCAATGACTGACAAGAACAATGATGGTGACAGCCATGTATGTCAGAAAAGGCAGGAAAAGACAATGACAACACAGACGGTGGGCATGAGTGATACCAACATTGACAAGGATGATACTGACAAATGAGAAGGCGACAGCAAGCAAAACAACGTCAGCAGCAATGAACATGCAATGAGAAAGATGAGTCAGATGAAGAAAGGCAAAAGAAAAACTAAACAAAGAGTAACAAAGAAGAAGACAAAAGCAGCGCAAAAAACGACAAAGAAAATAACGATGGTAACAATGGTGGTGACAGTGATGCAGACAGAAACAAAGAAAGACGAGTATTAAAATGATGATGATGATGATGATGATGATGAGGAGGAGGAGGAGGAGGAGGAGGACGAGTACTAAATGATGATGATGATGATGATGATGATGATGATGATGCTGATGATAATGATGAGGACGAGCATTAAAATAATAATAATGATGATGATGATGATAATGATGAAGACGAGCATTAAAATGATGATAATGATGAAGACGAGCATTAAAATGATGATGATGATGATGATAGTAGACTCCAACACGACACTCGATAACAGATGAAAAGAAGTTGCCGTATTATACTAAAAATAGATGACAATGGTGAAATAACCTGGGTAAGAAATATGATGCCTGAGTGTGGCACACGACACATACGGCAGAAACAATTGTAAGAAGAATAAAGATAATAACGCACATACTGCTAAAAAGAATACAGCTGACAGTGATAACCGCACATACACACAGACAAACTCTCTCACACACGCACATACACACGGACAAACTCTCTCTCACACACACACACAAACTGTCTCACACACGCACATACACACAGACGAACTCTCTCACACACGCATATACACACAGACGAACTCTCTCTCACACACACACGCACATACACACAGACGAACTCTCTCTCACTCACACACGCACATACACACAGACGAACTCTCTCTCACTCACACAGGCACATACACACAGACAAACTCTCTCACACACGCACATACACACAGACAAACTCTCACACACACGCACATACACACAGACGAACTCTCTCATACACGCACATACACACAGACGAACTCACTCACACACGCATATACACACAGACGAACTCTCTCTCACACACACACGCACATACACACAGACGAACTCTCTCTCACTCACACACGCACATACACACAGACGAACTCTCTCACACGCACGCACATACACACAGACAAACTCTCTCACACACGCGCAAAACAGCAATATTGTCAACAACAGTGACAGTTAGAAACAGTAAACTTACTGCACAAATCTGCTCTGGCGTTCCAATGTTAAATATACAATACTGACTAGAAAAGTAATCGAGGTCACGACCAAGTCGACCACGTTGTACCACTCCTTAAAGAATTGTTTACTGAAAGGTGAAAAGATGCTGTTTTATTTTTGGGTTGCGTCTATATTTTTATAACAAAACTATAAACATGTTAATAAAGTGTATGTAGCAAATCAGTATAATATTTAAACATTTGAATAAAGCGTAGCTAGCAAATCACCATAATATTTAAACATTTGTAAGATGTAGCAAGCAAATCACTATAATATTTAAACATGTTAATAAAGTGTAGGTAGCAAATCACCATAATATTTAAACATTTGAATAAAGTGTAGGTAGCAAATCATAATAATATTTAAACATTTGAATAAGGTGTAGGTAGCAAATCACCATAATATTTAAACATTTGAATAAGGTGTAGGTAGCAAATCACCATAACATTTAAACATTTGAATAAAGTGTAGCTAGCAAATCACCATAATATTTAAACATTTGAATAAAGTGTAGCTAGCAAATCACCATAATATTTAAACATTTGAATAAAGTGTAGCTAGCAAATCACCATAATATTTAAACATTTGAATAAAGTGCAGGTAGCAAATCACCATAACATTTAAACATTTGAATAAGGTGCAGGTAGCAAATCACCATAACATTTAAACATTTGAATAAGGTGTAGATAGCAAATCACCATAACATTTAAACATTTAAACATTAAACGTAGCTAGCAAATCAGCATAATATTTAAAGTGATAATCATCCAATGTTAACATTCTGCATTTGTGCTTAATAAGAAATTATTAATTATGGTGAGACAAGGACAGAAACCCCCCAGTGTAGTTCAACTAATGACGCAATCACAAAGTCCTAAAACCTCTAACCGTTTACAATTACAGGTGCATCATCTTCAATTATTTATTACGAAGAAATGTGAAACGGAAGTCGCCATAAGTGACTAACACTTGTCAGAGTTCAGGTCCGTCGCCATTGGGGAGATAATGACATCATAACGTTCAGGTAACAAGCCCCTAATGGTTTTAATTAGAAGCCAGCGACAACAGAAGAAGCCAGTGACGCTGATATTGACGAGACTCACACGCACCAAGTAACCCGATGAGAAATGTTTATCACAAAGATTACAGAGATGCAAGATTACACGATAACTTGCTAGAAACGTGACTAAAGAGGGTAGTCACACCCACGCGTTCATGCTTGCTGTTATTAAATATTATAAGAAGCCACTTTTACCAAGCGCTTCATTTGTAAGAAATATCTGTTTATAAACGTGTTTACATATATTTTCATATGTGTTTATAAACGTGTTTACATATATTTTCATATGTGTTTATAAACGTGTTTACATATATTTTCATATGTGTTTACTCACGTGTTTACATATATTTTCATATGTGTTTACAAACGTGTTTACATATATTTTCACATGTGTTTACATCTGGCAACGGTAATGTAGATTTTAGCTTACATTTGTAACGTAGAAGTCATTTTGTAATTTTTTTAAAGGATAAACGAATAAAAATCATAAATGTTTCAAACTGCATAAGCATATCACCTTACCTTGCTTTACCTTACCTTACCTTACCTTACCTTACCTAACCTTACCTTACCTTACCTTACCTTACCTTACCTTACCTTACCTTACCTTACCTTACCTTACCTTACTTTACCTTACCTTGCCTTAGTTTACCTTACCTTACTTTGCCTTACATTACCTTACCTTACCTTACCTTACCTTACCTTACCTTACCTTACCTTACCTTATCTTACCTTACCTTACCTTACCTTACCTTACTTTACCTTACCTTGCCTTAGTTTACCTTACCTTACTTTGCCTTACTTTACCTTACCTTACCTTATCTTGCCTTACTTTACCTTACCTTGCCTTACTTTACCTTACCTTGCCTTACTTTACCTTACCTTCCCTTGCCTTACCTTACTTTACCTTGCGTTACCTTACTTTGCCTTACCTTACCTTACCTTGCCTTACTTTACCTTACCTTACCTTACCTTACCTTACCTTACCTTACCTTACCTTACCTTACCTTACCTTACCTTACCTTACCTTACCTTACCTTACCTTGCCTTGCCTTACCTTACCTTACCTTAACTCACCTCACCTCATCTCATCTCATGTCACCTCACCTCACCTCACCTCACCTTGCCTTATCTTAACGATGACATCTACTAACAGTCTCTGACTCACCTCAAGGCAAAACGGCGTTTCTTCAAAATTACCAATCATCATTAATATACATCTCAATACAACAAACGGCATTATGTAAAACGTCCATGAAATGCATAAAATTTAACTGCTGCTAGTGGGACCAGCACGATTACTGAGAAACATGGCATCTTACCCTTTTGCTAGAATGCGAAACGCTATTTCTATGACGAAAACGGACACCAGCACCGTTGAAACGATTCCAAACTTCCAGTGAAGATCATCTCGTCCCAAACACATGTCGACTATGACGATGACGATGTCGACGATGACAAGAAATAAGCTCATGGTACGGAAGATGAAATGTTCTACTACTCTGAGTACGTCTGCACGAAAATCTCTGTAAATTGTAGCAATTATTAGTCAAGTCACCCAGCTGATAGATATTTATTAATATAGTAAAATTAAAGCTAGACTAAAGTGACACACTTTAGTCTAGTCAAGATTAGTCTAATACATAATACACTTTTGTCAAGATTTTTTTCTAATTGGCAGGAATAGGGAAACACAAATCAGTGACGGGCTAGCACCAGGAGGCGTATCAATACACAAATCAGTGACGGGCTAGCACCAGGGGGCGTATCAATACACAAATCAGTGACGGGCTAGCACCAGGGGGCGTATCAATACACAAATCAGTGACGGGCTAGCACCAGGGGGCGTATCAATACACAAATCAGTGACGGGCTAGCACCAGGGGGCGTATCAATACACAAATCAGTGACGGGCCAGCACCAGGAGGCGTATCAATACACAAATCAGTGACGGGCTAGCACCAGGGGGCGTATCAATACACAAATCAGTGACGGGCTAGCACCAGGGGGCGTATCAATACACAAATCAGTGACGGGCCAGCACCAGGGGGCGTATCAATATCTTATTACGATGCCTCAGGCTGATACATGAAATTTTGTCCCACTCACCTCTATTGTGAATTTATGGTTGTTCATGTAAGGAGCATGACAAACAATTACTTGTGGTGTGTTAGGAACACTGTTAAGCTAGTTACGTGGTCATTATTAATTACATGCATTTGCATAACGCTTATATTTAATGGTTGTTGTGTAATAGTTTGCACCTATATGTGGCATTTATATAGAAGGAGGGCTCATTAACTGCCTGTGGTGTGCTAGAAAAAAATGCCCCCTTTACATGAATATGAAAGTATACACATTTTCCGAGAATAAAATTTTTTTTCTAAAATGTCACGCCCTTCAAACTTTGGTGCCCTAGGCTATAGCCTAGTTAGCCTATTGGTTAATACGTCCCTGGCCAGCAGTGTGATTTGCACAAATCATGAAACAGTCTATGGTTAGGGCATCGTGTTACGTTAAATGAGGTAACATAGCTGTTTCGAAACAATAACTTCAGACAAAACACGCTGCAACATGGGGGAGAGATAAAAGACTGTGTGCTCGCCTGCTTGTTTGTGAACTATATTAGTTCCCCCAGGTGAGTAATAGAATTAGTAAGTTTGAATTATTGAAACTCATTTGGCTAGCAATTTATATATACATATATATACATATATATATATATATATATATATAAACTTTATTTTGAGTGGATTTACAACACAGTAACTATTACTGATCACAGTATTTCCACTATGTGCAGTGATGAAATATACAATTAGTTAGTTCTAGTATTTAACAACTCAAAATAGCAAATTTAGAAATACGACTAGTTCATTAGTTAATACTTAATTAAAATTTACAAAACCCGTACAATAGATACGATAACAGAAACGATTCTCGAAGTACATAAGCCTATAAGCCCATGTAAAGTATAAGTTGTAAATTGTAATGTAAAATGTTACTACTTAATTCAGAAATCCAATACATGTGGAATTAATACAATCAGTGTAGTATTACAGTTATTACAGCAGTACGTATAGTTGATTCTAGCATAAGTTGTTTATTAATGAGTACTTGATTGAGAGACAGTCTACATTTAGTGGAGTTTACGTAGTTCTGCAACAATTTGAAGAGAATGCCACTGGATGGGTGACCTGATCTCTAGCCATTTATACTACTCTATTGTGCCTGAGAAGTAATGCTCTGAAACAAAAGCTCAACAAAACCAATCTGATTCAATTACACATTTATACTGACCTCTGCAACTGACCAACTGACCTCTGCAAATCATATTACATGATACAATAAAGGGACAGGAGGGCCTTTCATAGACCTCATTCCTATTAGCCGTATTCTTGATTTTTCATTATTCTATCTGATTTAATCTGTCTTTTCCACTTAGCCAGCTGCGTCCGTGAGAGCATTAAGCGAAAAAGAGCTTGACGATCATGGTTTAGGCTGTGCTGTAGAGTCTTCTACCCCCTTCGTTTCTGATCGCTTATACAGAGGCTGTGCTGTCGAGTTTTCTACCCCCTCGTTTCTGATCGCTTATACAGAGGCTTTGCTCACAAAATTTCCATATCGCGTTGTAAATTTCGTATAAAATCTCTCTAAATCCCGCGACTTTGTCGTTCTATGCCGAATAAACGCTATTGAAATAAATGATGTTATTAATGATGTGCTAGAAACCATCATTAGGCTAGCTGACATGCACTTCATTGAACGTTGGCAGGTTTGACAGAAATTAATGAATGGTCATTCTTGATCGTTTGCAACTTTCCTGTGTTATTCCGAGAGAAATTAATGAATGGTCATTCTTGATCGTTTGCAACTTTCCCGTGTTATTCCGAGAGAAATTAATGAATGGTCATTCTTGATCGTTTGCAACTTTCCCGTGTTATTCCGACAGAAATTAATGAATGGTCATTCTTGATCGTTTGCAACTTTCCCGTGTTATTCCGAGAGAAATTAATGAATGGTCATTCTTGATCGTTTGCAACTTTCCTGTGTTATTCCGACAGAAATTAATGAATGGTCATTCTTGATCGTTTGCAACTTTCCTGTGTTATTCCGAGAGAAATTAATGAATGGTCATTCTTGATCGTTTGCAACTTTCCTGTGTTATTCCGAGAGAAATTAATGAATGGTCATTCTTGATCGTTTGCAACTTTCCCGTGTTATTCCGAGAGAAATTAATGAATGGTCATTCTTGATCGTTTGCAACTTTCCTGTGTTATTCCGAGAGAAATTAATGAATGGTCATTCTTGATCGTTTGCAACTTTCCCGTGTTATTCCGAGAGAAATTAATGAATGGTCATTCTTGATCGTTTGCAACTTTCCCGTGTTATTCCGAGAGAAATTAATGAATGGTCATTCTTGATCCTGTGTTATTCCCACAGAAATAGTTGCATTTCATCAGACCTAAATTATTTCTCTTTTCTATTAGGCGGAATTACACATTTCTTAACTTTTAAGACAGCTCTGATGCGTGATTTTATGTGATATTGTTACTTAAATTGCGCACAGTTGGCCCTGCAGCAAATACTACCACCCGCCATGACACTCAATGCTATGACGTCACGTCAGGTAGAGCTTACTGAGAGGTAGTACAGTAGACAACCTGCCCGCCATGACACTCAATGCTATGACGTCACGTCAGGTAGAGCTTACTGAGAGGTAGTACAGTAGACAATCTACCCGCCATGACACTCAATGCTATGACGTCACGTCAGGTAGAGCTTACTGAGAGGTAGTACAGTAGACAACCTGCCCGCCATGACACTCAATGCTATGACGTCACGTCAGGTAGAGCTTACTGAGAGGGAGTACAGTAGACAATCTACCCGCCATGACACTCAATGCTATGACGTCACATCAGGCAAAGCTTACTGAGAGGTAGTACAGTAGACAATCTACCCGCCATGACACTCAATGCTATGACGTCACGTCATGCATTTGAGCTGCACTAGAAATGCACTATAATTTATATAATTATAAATAAATAAATAAATTAGTTAATTAGTTAACATCATTTGTCTGTTAATGAAAGACAGGATAATTTTTCATACACTACTCCATTTTCAAGTCCGATAAAAAGTTTTACATTTTAACACGAAAACAATCTTGACTCATGGTTTAGGCTGTGCTGTCGAGTTTTCTACCCCCCGCGATTTTTGGGTAATAAATTTTTCCGTTTTTTCTCCCACAACAGACGGTGTTCCGCATTTTCTTCACTGTTATTAAATTACAGTCGTGTCTCGCTGGGATATCTTTAACATGGCATAATTAAGATGAAAAATTTATCACAATTTAATCATTAAAACGTGTTTTTTCAGGTGAATTCCCACGTCAATTCAAGCAAGAACTTTTCTTCTTCTTCTTCAAAGCTTTTCCCTATTCGGGATCGCCGTTGTGAATAAGTCTTCTCCACGCATTACTGTTGTTGACCATCTCTTCATTTATGTCTTCCCTTCCCACATGATCTTCACCGACTCTTCTTTTCAGGTGTCCATACCATCGCAACCTTGCGAGGCTTCCACTACTTTTACTGTTCCTCTGATATTATTATTTCTAATTTTATCTCTTCTTGTTATTCCCACCATCCATCTCAACTTCCTCATCTCCACCACACCCATTTTCTTCTCTTCGGTCTTCTTTAGAGAAGCTGCTTCCAGCCCATAGATTTGAGCGGGTTTCTTCTTTCTGACCACTTCTTTGTGGACTTTACCTTTTTTAAGTCTCACCGACTCATTCATAGAAGGTTTTGGCGCAGTTTTTACAGGCGGATGCCCTTCCTGACCCTAACCCTCCCTATTTATCCGGGCTTGGGACCGGCACTGAGTTGGGCTGGCTTGCCCCCCCCCCCCACCAAGTGGCTAGGTTAATTAAAGCAAGAACAAAGCATTAAAACTCCAACCCAATTTCTCTTTCTAGTCTCTGTACTACATTGTAATTCGCTTATTTATTCTACTATAGTGTTCTTATGTTTTGTACATATTTTAATTAGTTTTTTGGCTGTTTGTATGTAATACTTTTTCTGTATTACGAATTACCTGAAAATAAACTATAATATTAACTACAAATTAATGAGACAAGGGCAATGCAGGTAAGGCAATTTAATTAATTTAATTAATTAATTAGTTAATTAACAAGGAACAGGTTAATGTGAAAAGGCATCACTAATGGGTAATACATACATACAATTGAGATGGATGGTGGGAGTAACAAGAAGGGATAAAATCAGGAATAGTAATATTAGAGGAACAGTGAAAGTAGTGGAAGCCTCGAAAAAGATACAAGAGGCAAGATTGCGATGGTATGGGCACCTGAAAAGAAGAGTCGGGGAAGATCGTGTGGGAAGGGAGGTCATGGAAATGGAAGTGCTGGGAAATAGAAGAAGAGGACGACCCAAGCTGCGATGGTTTGAATATATTAAGGGAGACCTTAGAGAGAAGAACATAAATGAAGAGATGGTCAACAACAGGAATGCGTGGAGAAGGCTCATTCACAACGGCAACCCCGCATAAGGAAAAGCTGGGAAGAAGAATGGTTAATACATACTGCCATCCAGAGAGATGTTTGTCCTCCAAAAAGTCTTCCGGGCGAAGTCCATATTCCACAGAGAAAGATCTTTCTGCTCGTCCATTGGTCAGCGCTTGTTCCTCTTCTTCTTCTTCTGGACATGTGGCGTACGGGTCTCCCCGGAGCACGCCAGATTGCATCGTCCATACGCTTTCACTTCTGCTGCTTCTAAGCGAACAAATAAAAGAAAACGATGAACTTAAGGGTCCTATCACACTATTTTTTTATTATTTTCTTTTATAAATTATTTCTCTTTTCTATTAGGCGGAATTACACATTTCTTAACTTGTAAGACAGCTCTGATGCGTGATTTTATGTGACATTGTTACTTAAATTGCGCTCCGTTGGCCCTGCAGCAAATACTACCATCCGCCACGACACTCAATGCTATGACGTCACGTCAGGTAGAGTTTACTGAGAGGTAGTACAGTAGACTACCACCCGCCATGACACTCAATGCTATGACGTCACGTCAGGTACAGCTTACTGAGAGGTAGTACAGTAGACAACTGGCGGGCCCCAGCAAGCAGAGCACTATGAACAGAGCTTCGCATTTCTGATCGCTTATACAGAGGCTTTGCTCACAAAATTTCCACATCGCCTTGTAAATTTCGCATAAAATCTCCCTAGATCCCGCGACTTTGTCGTTCTGTGCCGAATAAACGATATTGAAATAAATGATGTTATTAATGATGTGCTAGAAACCATCATTAAGCTAGCTGACATGCACTTCATTGAACGTTGGCAGGTTTGACAGAAATTAATGAATGGTCATTCTTGATCGTTTGCAACTTTCCCGTGTTATTCCGACAGAAATTAATGAATGGTCATTCTTGATCGTTTGCAACTTTCCCGTGTTATTCCGACAGAAATTAATGAATGGTCATTCTTGATCGTTTGCAACTTTCCCGTGTTATTCCGAGAGAAATTAATGAATGGTCATTCTTGATCGTTTGCAACTTTCCTGTGTTATTCCGAGAGAAATTAATGAATGGTTATTCTTTATCGTTTGCAACTTTCCCGTGTTATTCCGAGAGAAATTAATGAATGGTCATTCTTGATCGTTTGCAACTTTCCCGTGTTATTCCGACAGAAATTAATGAATGGTCATTCTTGATCGTTTGCAACTTTCCCGTGTTATTCCGACAGAAATTAATGAATGGTCATTCTTGATCGTTTGCAACTTTCCCGTGTTATTCCGAGAGAAATTAATGAATGGTCATTCTTGATCGTTTGCAACTTTCCTGTGTTATTCCGAGAGAAATTAATGAATGGTCATTCTTGATCGTTTGCAACTTTCCCGTGTTATTCCGAGAGAAATTAATGAATGGTCATTCTTGATCGTTTGCAACTTTCCCGTGTTATTCCGACAGAAATTAATGAATGGTCATTCTTGATCGTTTGCAACTTTCCTGTGTTATTCCGAGAGAAATAGTTGCATTTCATCAGACCTAAATCTAGACTATAAATGCACTATAATTTATATAATTATAAAAAAATCAATAAATTAGTTAATTAGTTAACATCATCTGTCTGTTAACCCTTTCATACCCGTTGTATCACGTGGGATACGAGAATATTTTCTGCCTTAAAATTTAAAAACTGACAATTATTTGATCTGTTAATAGTTATTTTGATTTAAGCCAATAACAATAGACTAAAAATGGTGATAAAATGACAAACTAGAAAATCTACATAGCATAAAAAACTGTGCAAGGTACAGTACTTTAGAGACGACTTTGTACAGATCAGCATAGTATGCATACTAAATGTCTTAAATACTTTAAAAAATTATCAACAGTTGCAAAATGAAGCACATTTTATGCTTCCATTGAATCCCAATGTATCCCGTGGGATACAGGCTATATTTAGCACGCGGGCACAGGTAGGAAAAAAATAATTATTATGTGTAAACAAGATGGACATACTGAACAAAAGTAACAAGCCAAAAAAATTTTTAATAAAAAATAATTTGGGACTGAAAGGGTTAAAGGGAGACAGGGAATTTTTTCATATACTACCCCATTTTCAAGTCCGATAAAAAGTATACATTTTAACACAATTAATACTGTAAAACCGTTTCCGACAATTAAATGATAAATTTAAATATTAATTAACGGCGGGTGAGCCCAACCATTGATGACATCACAAACTAACATGATTTTCAATAAAGCTACGCAAGTTTTTAGATAAAAATTCAAATTTTAAATTTACCGCTGCGCTCATGCATGAGCTGACGAACGTGTGCAGCTCGTCACAAACTAACACTTGTGACCTGATGGTACACCACCTGTTTTTGTGCACTGGATTTCCGCTAGTGCCCGTCTAACTGTCAAATGGCAAAATGCATGTAACAGCCAAGAACTAGTGGCGCGAACGTGAAATAGTATTTGTGTGGTAATAATTCTTCCAAGTAAGGCATTCTTAAAAAAATAGTAAGTTTCCTTTCAATATTTTAAAGAATAGATTGTTTTGACTTACAGTTTAAGACTGGGTCCCGTTTTGCTTTAATAACAAATATAAAATGGCGCATTCTAGTGGCGCCATCATCAGTCTAGTGGAAATTTATCAATCTTCAGAAAACATATATCAGTTGCATAGATTAATACAAGGCCTGACACAAGCAATAATGAGTATAACAATTATATACATGTCATTTCTATTCGTACTCGTCATACAATCACATCAAATAAACAAACAGATCAAAAATAAAATAATATTAATTAACAAGATTAATAAGTATATATGCAATTAAATGAGAGTAAGATACGTTAGTATGGCGTACAACTCATTCCTGTCAAAAAAATCAAAGCAATTACGTTCTAGAGCCCATATAACTTCTTTAATGAAATTTACAGTCCATATTTGTTCATTGCTAGAATTACTTCTGACATCTAATGTACAAGAAAAAACTTTAGAAAGAAAATTTTCATTTGTGTAAAAAATTTTGTACTCGTTAAAAATAGAAATTATAACCCATCATCATCATTATCATCATCATCATCATCATCATCATCATCATCATCATCATCATCATCATCATAACAATAATATTTTTATTTATCTTGCAACACACGCACAGTTGTAACACAATTAATTTGGTAACAAAAATGTGAAGAAAGGGCAGAGAAAGACCAATTGGTCATCTAGTCAGCTGCCCTTTGGTTAGTGATGAACATTTTTATAGGCGCTATGCTACAGTGTATTAGCGTTAGTACTGCTTATAATAAAAACTAAATTGTTACGAATGACATAAAATTGATATGCTTATAACGTGTTAGTACAATTCATACACAGTAATAATAAGTGCATAATAAAAAAAATCAAACAAGAACTGAAAATAAAAATCTGACAACGGAAACATAAGAACAACGGCAACTAAAATATACTTCATAACACAAGCATAATTCTTAGACCGTCAAAAATAAATTATCATGTAAATAATAGAACTGAGAATCAGGTTTATCTATATATTGGTATATTGAAGTGTATTAAATTGGGCGTTAATTTTCATGCACAGGAATACAGAAGTTATAATTTACATAACAAAAAGCGTTTCATGTGGGGAAAAACAACCGGAATAAACAATAACATTGTAAACAATATTGTAAGTTGTGTGTTATAGTCGCGCATAAGCAAAGCGAATGTATAATGGAGTCATTAAAAAATTACAGAGCGATTTTAGAAGAGGCATGTAATCGAGAATTATGTGCAGAGAAATTGGCTACGTGATTTCCACTATATAAGCAACTATGGTAAAATTTAACAAATCGTTTCTGTAGTTGTTTCAATCACTCAATCAATCAATCAATCAATCCATCCATCCATCCATCCATCCATCCATCCATCCATCCATCCATCCATCCATCCATCCATCCATCCATCCATCAATCAATCAATCAATCAATCAATCAATCAATCAATCAATCAATCAATCAATCAATCAATCAATCAATCAATCAATCAATCAATCAATCAATCAATCAACCAACCAACCAGTCAACCAGTCAGTCAGTCAGTCAGTCAGTCAGTCAGTCAGTCAGTCAGTCAGTCAGTCAGCCAGCCAGCCAGCCAGCCAGTCAGTCAGTCAGTCAGTCAGTCAATCAATCAATCAATGATTAAGCTTAATAGGCCTTACTTGTCGTAAACAGGCTTCTTCTTGAATTGCACATTGACTCCATCAGCATGGACATCAACCATGGTTTCAGTCTCACTAATAGAAGCCAAGCCCTGATGATCCATCGTGGCTTCTGTCTTATGTTTGCTGACTGTCTGCAGGAGAAGATGGTGACATTGATGCTGCGTCTACACCACAGCGTCTTCCACGCATCCTTCGGATGAGGATGCTTCGATCACTTGGGAAAAAAGCAAAGTAATTCGGTCTTTTATTTTGCAGTAATGGCATACTACAATATTCACAAAGGACGCATTACAAGGAAGAAAATGCATTACAACAAACCACATGAACTAATACAATTTTACTTGACTGTAGTTGTATTCTGATTTGAATACCAGCAAGCAGTTTAAAAGTACCTAACCTTGATTTAAACAAAAATTTACGGATAGTTTTTCTTGTCATTCACGAGTATAATTTTAAAGGAAAACTCAACAATTATTTAGACTCAATCTCATTTTAATTTACTGTCCTAAATATACATTTTCTTGTTTACAAAAGTTAACAATTGTTTCTTATATTCGAACAATTAGCTTAGAAAGTTAATTAACGCCAACCGAACACAGCTATTGCTTACGTCAGAAACTAACAACAGTTTGTGCAAAAGCAGGCGTCTTCCATAGCGCATCAAGCACATTTGCATAGGTGTTACAGTACTGCTTAAACGTATGATGTCACGAAAAATGGGCTTTACATCATATGACGTCAGAAACTAACGTTGCAGTTCGTAATCACGGCTATCACGGTACCGCCTTCTATTTGTCGGCCATGCAAATGTGACAAAAAGGCGCCGTTGCCAATCTTAGTAAATTCACTGAGCCTCGCGCAGCTTTAAAAGTTTAACGAAATTTCAGTATCCGAAGTAATTATTATTTAATCTAAGCTTTGATTTAAAGAAAGCTATTGTAGTTTTCAATATTTAGAACATTCTTTATTCTGAACTAATGTTGACACAATCATCCGGTTTTTTAACAAAGAAGTCAGTACAAACTAAGAAGTTTTGTTGTAAGAGTCCAAAATGGTTAACTGACTCATCTAGCTGTGACACAATTAGTGAACTCTCTCCTTATAAGAAGCCAGTGACACAAGTACTCTCCTTCTAAGAAGCCAGTGACACAAGTACTCTCCTTCTAAGAAGCCAGTAAAACAAGCACTCTCCTTCTAAGAAGCCAATAAAACAAGTACTCTCCTTTTAAGAAGCCAGTAAAACAAGTACTCTCCTTCTAAGAAGCCAGTGAAACAAGTGCTCTCTTTCTAAGAAGCCAGTAAAACAAGTACTCTCCTTCTAAGAAGCCAGTAAAACGAGTACTCTCCTTCTAAGAAGCCAGTAAAACAAGTACTCTCCTTCTAAGAAGCCATTAAAACAAGTACTCTCCTTCTAAGAAGCCATTAAAACAAGTACTCTCCTTCTAAGAAGCCAATAAAACAAGTACTCTCCTTTTAAGAAGCCAGTAAAACAATTGCTCTCCTTCTAAGAAGCCAGTAAAACAAGTGCTCTCCTTCTAAGAAGCCAGTAAAACAAGTACTCTCCTTCTAAGAAGCCAGTAAGGCAAGTGCTCTCCTTCTAAGAAACCATTAAAACAATAACTCTCCTTCTAAGAAGCCAGTAAAACAAGTGCTCTCTTTCTAAGAAGCCATTAAAACAAGTACTCTCCTTCTAAGAAGCCAGTAAAACAAGTACTCTCCTTCTAAGAAGCCAGTAAAACAAGTGCTCTCTTTCTAAGAAGCCAGTAAAACAAGTACTCTCCTTCTAAGAAGCCAGTAAAACAAGTGCTCTCCTTCTAAGAAGCCAGTAAAACAAGTACTCTCCTTCTAAGAAGCCAGTAAAACAAGTACTCTCCTTCTAAGAAGCCAGTAAAACAAGTACTCTCCTTCTAAGAAGCCAGTAAAACAAGTACTCTCCTTCTAAGAAGCCAGTAAAACAAGTACTCTCCTTCTAAGAAGTCAGTAAAACAAGTGCTCTCCTTCTAAGAAGCCAGTAAAACAAGTACTCTCCTTCTAAGAAGCCAGTAAGGCAAGTGCTCTCCTTCTAAGAAGCCATTAAAACAATAACTCTCCTTCTAAGAAGCCAGTAAAACAAGTGCTCTCTTTCTAAGAAGCCATTAAAACAAGTACTCTCCTTCTAAGAAGCCAGTAAAACAAGTACTCTCCTTCTAAGAAGCCAGTGAAACAAGTACTCTCCTTCTAAGAAGCCAGTGAAACAAGTACTCTCCTTCTAAGAAGCCAGTGAAACAAGTACTCTCCTTCTAAGAAGTCAGTAAAACAAGTGCTCTCTTTCTAAGAAGCCAGTAAAACAAGTACTCTCCTTCTAAGAAGCCAGTAAAACAAGTACTCTCCTTCTAAGAAGCCAGTGAAACAAGTACTCTCCTTCTAAGAAGCCAGTGAAACAAGTACTCTCCTTCTAAGAAGCCAGTAAAACAAGTACTCTCCTTCTAAGAAGCCAGTAAAACAAGTACTCTCCTTCTAAGAAGCCAGTAAAACAAGTGCTCTCCTTCTAAGAAGCCAGTAAAACAAGTACTTTTATTACCACAATTTGTTAGCAAGTGAGCAAAGGTGAGCAAAGATAGTTAACACGTTCTATATACACACATGTGAGAATTGTTTTAAAATTTAGGGAGTAGTTATGATTTTTTCACTTCCTTAATATTTTTTAATAATTTCGTTAAGGACATAGTTCAAGGATAACACCTTAAGAAACTCAATACTTATTTCCAAGATGGTCCCGATTATTATCACAAAAAGACGCTTCGTCGTAGGACCACCGGTACCACTTTTTAAGTGTTTTTGTATGACTCAGTCGAGAGTTGAACCCACGACCTCTCGGGTGGTAAGCGAGCACGCTAGCATTGAGCTATGCCACGCGGTAACGCCTTTCATTATAATGATTTTCATTATAAAAAAACGTGATCCTAGAATCTGTGATTCTTTTTAAGCATTAGTGTTTACAGTTTAGCGCTGTATTTCATGGCGCACAGTGACTTTGTTTGTTTTCAGATAATCGTATCTTGTCAGAAGCTTTACAATAGATCCCCAAGCAAAACCAGTTCATAAAATGCGAAGAAAAAAGAACAGGTATCGTAACCATTCAGTTATACACCCGCTCTCAAAGGTACGCGTTTAGTGTCCGACGTTAAGCAACACTGAACCTGATCAGTAAACGAATAGGTGACTGTTGCTGCGAAGCATCACTAACCCTCCCTGCTATTCCTGCCCAGGGTGATGTACATGCATTCAAGTGGTTTATCCTATAGGATAATTCTGATATTTCATAGCCAGATGCGTCATAATTACGTGTAATCAATAATCCCTGCTGTTTTACTAAACCTTTGCAAGCAGAGTACCAACTTGTCAAAAATCCATTGCATATGTCACGCCGAATGCACTAAAACGTTTAAATCACCATTCTCATTTAACTTTTATTATTGAAAAACTAATTGAACATTATTGTCAATTTTATAAATTTAAATTTTCTTTATTTCGTAAAAATACTTTGTACGACAATACCACTGTAAATTATTGGTCAACAGGCAGCTAGGTAGCTACGCTGTTTGGTGTAATTATTCTGTGTGGAAAAATACGGTCGGACAGACTAATGTTAAAGTGCATTTTTTTAATTAATCCGGTATTTAATTAGTCGCAGTTCAGGTGTTGGATACATGAAATAAATGATTATGCAATGTGGCAGTCGGCTGTGTAGGAACAGTTAATGGATGACGTTTACCCGGAAGGTAATGATACGCAGTGACACCTGGCGCTGGATGTGGACAGCAAATGGAATACAATTCACCTGTACCAGGTGTTGCAGGAAATCATAGCAAAGTGTCGAGGAAAGTAATGATACGCAGTGACACCTGGCAGCAAATGGAATACAATTCACCTGTACCAGGTATTGCAGGAAATCATAGCAAAGTGTCGAGGAAAGTAATGATACGCAGTGACACCTGGCGCTGGATGTGGACAGCAAATGGAATACAATTCACCTGTACCAGGTATTGCAGGAAATCATAGCAAAGTGTCGAGGAAAGTAATGATACGCAGTGACACCTGGTGCTGGATGTGGACAGCAAATGGAATACAATTCACCTGTACCAGGTGTTGCAGGAAATCATAGCAAAGTGTCGAGGAAAGTAATGATACGCAGTGACACCTGGCGCTGGATGTGGACAGCAAATGGAATACAATTCACCTGTACCAGGTGTTGCAGGAAATCATAGCAAAGTGTCGAGGAAAGTAATGATACGCAGTGACACCTGGTGCTGGATGTGGACAGCAAATGGAATACAATTCACCTGTACCAGGTGTTGCAGGAAATCATAGCAAAGTGTCGAGGAAAGTAATGATACGCAGTGACACCTGGTGCTGATGTGGACAGCAAATGGAATACAACACCTGTACAGGTATTGCAGGAAATCATAGCAAAGTGTCGAGGAAAGTAATGATACGCAGTGACACCTGGTGCTGGATGTGGACAGCAAATGGAATACAATTCACCTGTACCAGGTGTTGCAGGAAATCATAGCAAAGTGTCGAGGAAAGTAATGATACGCAGTGACACCTGGTGCTGGATGTGGACAGCAAATGGAATACAATTCACCTGTACCAGGTATTGCAGGAAATCATAGCAAAGTGTCGAGGAAAGTAATGATACGCAGTGACACCTGACGCTGGATGTGGACAGCAAATGGAATACAATTCACCTGTACCAGGTGTTGCAGGAAATCATAGCAAAGTGTCGAGGAAAGTAATGATACGCAGTGACACCTGGTGCTGGATGTGGACAGCAAATGGAATACAATTCACCTGTACCAGGTGTTGCAGGAAATCATAGCAAAGTGTCGAGGAAAGTAATGATACGCAGTGACACCTGGTGCTGGATGTGGACAGCAAATGGAATACAATTCACCTGTACCAGGTGTTGCAGGAAATCATAGCAAAGTGTCGAGGAAAGTAATGATACGCAGTGACACCTGGCAGCAAATGGAATACAATTCACCTGTACCAGGTATTGCAGGAAATCATAGCAAAGTGTCGAGGAAAGTAATGATACGCAGTGACACCTGACGCTTGATGTGGACAGCAAATGGAATACAATTCACCTGTACCAGGTGTTGCAGGAAATCATAGCAAAGTGTCGAGGAAAGTAATGATACGCAGTGACACCTGGCGCTGGATGTGGACAGCAAATGGAATACAATTCACCTGTACCAGGTGTTGCAGGAAATCATAGCAAAGTGTCGAGGAAAGTAATGATACGCAGTGACACCTGGTGCTGGATGTGGACAGCAAATGGAATACAATTCACCTGTACCAGGTGTTGCAGGAAATCATAGCAAAGTGTCGAGGAAAGTAATGATACGCAGTGACACCTGGCGCTGGATGTGGACAGCAAATGGAATACAATTCACCTGTACCAGGTGTTGCAGGAAATCATAGCAAAGTGTCGAGGAAAGTAATGATACGCAGTGACACCTGGTGCTGGATGTGGACAGCAAATGGAATACAATTCACCTGTACCAGGTGTTGCAGGAAATCATAGCAAAGTGTCGAGGAAAGTAATGATACGCAGTGACACCTGGTGCTGGATGTGGACAGCAAATGGAATACAATTCACCTGTACCAGGTGTTGCAGGAAATCATAGCAAAGTGTCGAGGAAAGTAATGATACGCAGTGACACCTGGCGCTGGATGTGGACAGCAAATGGAATACAATTCACCTGTACCAGGTGTTGCAGGAAATCATAGCAAAGTGTCGAGGAAAGTAATGATACGCAGTGACACCTGGCGCTGGATGTGGACAGCAAATGGAATACAATTCACCTGTACCAGGTGTTGCAGGAAATCATAGCAAAGTGCCAAGGAAAGTAATGATACGCAGTGACACCTGGCGCTGGATGTGGACGACAAATGGAATACAATTCACCTGTACCAGGTGTTGCAGGAAATCATAGCAAAGTGTCGAGGAAAGTAATGATACGCAGTGACACCTGGTGCTGGATGTGGACAGCAAATGGAATACAATTCACCTGTACCAGGTGTTGCAGGAAATCATAGCAAAGTGCCGAGTTCAATGGCAAGTCGGTTGATGAAGAAACTTCTAGGTTAGGATCTCAATCCTCTGATTGAAAAGTAAAAAATTGTCACTGTAAAATGAAAAAGCTCTTGTGCTTAAATAATGTATTGCCGTGCGTTCTCCATGTACAAATAAATTCTATTCAATTCTATTCTCTTCTCTTCTGTTCTCTTCTGTTCTCTTCTGTTCTGTCCTGTCCTGTCGTGTCGTGTCGTGTTGTGTTGCGTTGTGTTCTGTTCTGTTCCATTCCGCTCCGTTCCGATCCATTCCATTCCATTCTATTG
>JAQGDQ010000749.1:92500-102401 GCA_030141605.1 Tubiluchus corallicola
ACCTTAATTTTCAGTCTTGTTAAACCGCCTAGATTTGGCACAATAAGCTACCTTAATTTTCAGTCTTATTGAATCGCCTAGATTTGGCACAATAAGCTACCTTAATTTTCAGTCTTATTAAACCGCCTAGATTTGGCACAATAAGCTACCTTAATTTTCAGTCTTATTGAATCGCCTAGATTTGGCACAATAAGCTACCTTAATTTTCAGTCTTGTTAAATCGCCTAGATTTGGCACAATAAGTTACCTTAATTTTCAGTCTTATTAAATCGCCTAGATTTGGCGTAATAAGCTACCTTAATTTTCAGTCTTGTTAAATCGCCTAGATTTGGCACAATAAACTACCTTAATTTTCAGTCTTGTTAAATCGCCTAGATTAGTAGTCTTGATGTGCTTCGTGCAACTAATGTTGCCTATATAGAGGTGTATTAAATGAGTTAAAAAAACTTTGACAACCACTGATTACATAAGAACAAATCTAGTTAACAAATCTTGTCAACTGCCTTTGTAATAAATTTTTAAAACTGTAAAGAGATTTTGTAGACACCCTGTATATATATATATATATATATATATATATATGTATATATGTTTCCCGAACAATCATGCTTTTTAAGCACCATACTACCTGTATATTTAATTTCGATGATACAGATCATTTTATAGGTTTATATATAGTAGTTAGCATGCTAGTAGGTATTAATGCTGACGATACAGATTTTTCTAAATCCAATAATTATTATCGATTTTGTCCCCGCAGACTGTAGATGTCTCTGGTCCAAATATCTTCTGTGTCGAAAGACCTTAGACGTTAGCATGCAGAATACAGGACGCAATGTGCCTCGGGAAAATTGCGCGTGTTTTGAAAATTTATTACATCGTCCTAACAAAGTGTTCCATTTCCTCAGTCAAGATGCTCACTGAAGACTTTCATCTGTAAACAGTCCATTAACATCAAAGAGCTCACAGCATCTTTTTGACGCTCGCAGACTCGCAAAGAAAACTGTTATGCATCCTGGTAATTTCCTGACACAACTCGAACGTATAAACACGCGCGCGTGAAGCAAAAAATTTTTTTTTGGTTTTGATAAAACGGAATGTGATTGTCCTTGTCGTCGAGTGTAGCAAGTGCAAAACAGTCGCGATTTCAAACACTTGTTGAAGCCACATTCATAGGTAGTTTTCACCTTGCATGGAATACGTGATTTTAAACACTTGTTGAAGCCACATTCATGGGTAGTTTTCACCTTGCATGGAATACGTGATTTCAAACACTTGTTGAAGCCACATTCATAGGTAGTTTTCACCTTGCATGGAATACGTGATTTTAAACACTTGTTGAAGCCGTATTCATAGGTAGTTTTCACCTTGCATGGAATACGTGATTTCAAACACTTGTTGAAGCCGTATTCATAGGTAGTTTTCACCTTGCATGGAATACGTGATTTCAAACACTTGTTGAAGCCGTATTCATAGGTAGTTTTCACCTTGCATGGAATACGTGATTTTAAACACTTGTTGAAGCCACATTCATAGGTAGTTTTCACCTTGCATGGAATACGTGATTTTAAACACTTGTTGAAGCCACATTCATAGGTAATTTTGACCTTGCATGGAATACGTGATTTCAAACATTTCTTGAAGCCACATTCATAGGTAGTTTTCACCTTGCATGGAATACGTGATTTCAAACACTTGTTGAAGCCACATTCATAGGTAATTTTGACCTTGCATGGAATACGTGATTTCAAACATTTCTTGAAGCCACATTCATGGGTAGTTTTCACCTTGCATGGAATACGTGATTTTAAACACTTGTTGAAGCCGCATTCATAGGTAGTTTTCACCTTGCATGGAATACGTGATTTCAAACATTTCTTGAAGCCACATTCATGGGTAGTTTTCACCTTGCATGGAATACGTGATTTTAAACACTTGTTGAAGCCACATTCATAGGTAGTTTTCACCTTGCATGGAATACGTGATTTTAAACACTTGTTGAAGCCGCATTCATAGGTAATTTTGACCTTGCATGGAATACGTGATTTTAAACACTTGTTGAAGCCGCATTCATAGGTAATTTTGACCTTGCATGGAATACGTGATTTTAAACACTTGTTGAAGCCACATTCATAGGTAGTTTTCACCTTGCATGGAATACGTGATTTTAAACACTTGTTGAAGCCGCATTCATAGGTAATTTTGACCTTGCATGGAATACGTGATTTTAAACACTTGTTGAAGCCACATTCATAGGTAGTTTTCACCTTGCATGGAATACGTGATTTTAAACACTTGTTGAAGCCGTATTCATAGGTAGTTTTCACCTTGCATGGAATACGTGATTTTAAACACTTGTTGAAGCCGCATTCATAGGTAGTTTTCACCTTGCATGGAATACGTGATTTCAAACACTTGTTGAAGCCGCATTCATAGGTAGTTTTCACCTTGCATGGAATACGTGATCTTAAACACTTGTTGAAGCCACATTCATAGGTAGTTTTCACCTTGCATGGAATACGTGATTTTAAACACTTGTTGAAGCCACATTCATAGGTAGTTTTCACCTTGCATGGAATACGTGATTTTAAACACTTGTTGAAGCCACATTCATAGGTAGTTTTCACCTTGCATGGAATACGTGATCTTAAACTTGTACCTAAACCTATTTTTAGATATTATGAATATCGTATATTATAAAAGCCTTCTGCCAAACTAAATCGTTGGTAATGTGCAGATACTGTGTCTTAGAACACACAGAACAAAAGCCCGTTAGATGGTTTATCTTATAGACATGTTTTCATAAATGTTTATGCTTACGCTAATTAAAAATTGCTTGTTTGTTGCACTGTTGTTAATGTTGCTTGTGTATGTAAATATTGTAAGATATATATGTTAGTATTTCAATTACCTGTTTCTCTTTTTACAGCAGTTTAAAACACAAGTAAGCATATAAACATGTTTACTCACGGTTTATATTATAAATATAATATGATATGGTATGGTATGGTATGGTATGGTATGGTATGGTATGGTATGGTATGGTATGGTATGGTATGGTATGGTATGGTATGGTATGGTATGGTATGGTATGGTATGGTATAAATTTACGCGAATAAAGCAAAAAAATGGTTTTTATAAAACGGAATATATTGCCCGAGTTTTTCGAATTTTCTTAGCATATATATACATATTCTGTGTGCTAAGAAAATTTGAACAATATATTCCGTTTCGTAAAAACCATTTTTTTATTTATTCGAGTAAGTTTAAACATTCGAGTGATGTCATTATCACAGATATCAACACTGTTTTTTTGTAGTAGTTCCATTCTACAAGCAATTACGTTTCAGGTTTTCAATGAGATTAACGATTTCCCCAGAGCGTTACAAAAACCTCCATTATTTCAGCGGATAGAAACGCTCATTCATCATACAATTTGAAAAATGACATACTGTACAATGGAGTTGATGTTTACGAAATTTCCGCGCATTGTTGTGATTTGGGCACAATGGAGTTGATGTTTACGAAATTTCCGCGCATTGTTGTGATTTGGGCACAATGGAGTTGATGTTTACGCAATTTCCGCGCATTGTTGTGATTTGGGCAGAAATAATGAAATGCCATGGTAACAATGACGCAAACGAACAGTAAATTGTCAAAACTGATAAATATGAGGTGTTTCAAAAGTGTCTGTTTAGTTTTTAAAAAATGTTAAAATTAAAGAGATTTTAGTTGCAGCTAAAGTCGACTGTTTCACAAATTCGTAGTGGCTTCGTACACCTATCGTAGCGATTTGAATTTACACCTAAACAGGCCTGTATCACGTTCGTAACCAAGCAGCAGTTTTACAGTCAGATTTAGAAACAATGCAGTTTTACAGTCAGATTTAGAAACAATGCAGTTTTACAGTCAGATTTAGAAACAATGCAGTTTTACAGTCAGCTTTACAAACAGCACAGTTTTACAGCCTGCTTTAGAAACAGTGCAGTTTTACAGCCTGGTTTAGAAACAGCGCGGTTCTACAGCCTGCTTTAGAAACAGTGCAGTTTTACAGCCTGCTTTAGAAACAGTGCAGTTTTACAGCCTGCTTTAGAAACAGTGCAGTTTTACAGCCTGCTTTAGAAACAGTGCAGTTTTACAGCCTGCTTTAGAAACAGTGCAGTTTTACAGCCTGCTTTAGAAACAGTGCAGTTTTACAGCCTGCTTTAGAAATAGTGCAGTTTTACAGTCTGCTTTAGAAACAGTGCAGTTTTGCAGTCAGATTTAGAAACAATGCAGTTTTACAGTCAGCTTTAGAAACAGTACAGTTTTACAGTGGCTTTAGAAACAGTGCAGTTTTACACCCTGCTTTAGAAACAGTGCAGTTTTACAGCCTCCTTTAGAAACAGTGCAGTTCTACAGTCAGCTTTAGAAACAGCACAGCTCTACAGCCTGCTTTAGAAACAGTACAGCTTACAGACTACTTTAGAAACAGCACAGTTCTACAGCCTGCTTTAGAAACAGTACAGCTTACAGACTACTTTAGAAACAACACAGTTTTACAGCCTGCTTTAGAAACAGTGCAGTTTTACAGCCTGCTTTAGAAACAGTGCAGTTCTATAGTCAGCTTTAGAAACAGTGCAGTTTTACAGCCTGTTTTAGAAACAGTGCAGTTCTATAGTCAGCTTTAGAAACAGTGCAGTTTTACAGCCTGTTTTAGAAACAGTGCAGTTTGACAGTCTACTTTAGAAACAGTACAGTTTTACAGCCTACTTTAGAAACAGTACAGTTTTACAGCCTACTTTAGAAACAGTACAGTTCACCGCCTGCATTAGAAACAGTGCAGTTTTACAGCCTGTTTTAGAAACAGTGCAGTTTGACAGTCTACTTTAGAAACAGTACAGTTTTACAGCCTACTTTAGAAACAGTACAGTTTTACAGCCTACTTTAGAAACAGTACAGTTCACCGCCTGCATTAGAAACAGTGCAGTTTTACAGCCCGCTTTAGAAACAGTGCAGTTTTATGGTCAACTTTAGAAACACTACAGTTTTACAGTCTACTTTAGAAACAGTACGGTTTTACAGACTACTTTAGAAAGTTACTATCAACAGAGGACAACGCCCAAAAATGGTAAGACTTACCAATTTAATATAGACTAAAAAAAAATCAACGACTACGAGTTCACCACAATATGAAGGTAATTAGTCGATCAGCTGAAAGCAAATTGGAAATCAAATCAGTGATAGAATTCCAATCAGAAATTGGCCCAATGAAACGTCCTGCTTACAACCGTCACTTTTGAAGTCAGGCTGTTCTTCAAACGATCCGACGCTACGGGACACATGCAGGGAGGGGGCTACATGTTTAAACCACTGCATATTGACTTCACAAAAAAATGTTATATCCAAGACCTTGCCTTCTGAATGCATAAAAACATATGGCAAAATTAAATTATTTTATTAAGTACTTTCCTGTGAGTTGTTCTAAGCACGTTAAAATATTAACTAAGGCCTACAATGAAACCGGAATTGTATGTATCTTTGAAAGGGTAGCTTTGTAGCTTTATGTAGATGTAGCTTTGTAGCTTTTTATGTAGCTTTGTATTACAAGTCCAATATCTTGATCACTAGGGCAATCTCCCTGCTATCAAAGAAGGGCTTTGATTCTTTATTGCTCTTATACCATTGCTATTATTACATCATTTACTTCATCCTTATTTACATTAAGTTATCTACAGAATCATGCATAACTATAATCATTTTTTCTTTTAAGTAAGGTGAGTGTGTTAATGACCGTATGGTCGTACACTCACCTCGCACTACTCAAATTATTACATCATTTACTTCATCTTTATTTACATTAAGTTATCTACAGAAGCATGCATAACTATAATCATTTTTTCATTTAAGTAAGGTGAGTGTGTTAATGACCGTATGGTCGTACACTCACCTCGCACTACTCAAATTATTTTATTTAAAGTTTATTAATGTTTTTGATATTGTATTTTTTGATGTGTGAAATAAAATTCATAGTTCATAGATTCAACTTTAATGTAGCTGGCGAAGCCATTCGTTACAGAGAAATGTTAAGGGGTACAAGGGGAAGCCACTAATGATATGATATTCAAGCCCTCCTGGAAACCACAACATGCTCAAGTTATTAGAAACCCTCTCAGAAGAGACGTCAATGGCAAAACTCGTTCTACTCTCAGAAATGCATAACGCTCTAATAACGATTTGCTTGGAGGCATGGTGAAACATCCGTAGATCTAGAGATTGCTCGTTTGATAGAAACTTCTGCCGTCCAAAGCAAAACGAAAAATACTTGAAAGAGCGTTCAAACTGCTCGAATGACAATATTTTTTGTGAAATTTCTCTTTTTTTTCTAATGTCATATTTCATGTCCAATTCTTCACTTTGAAAAAACCGTACGAAAAAATTACCGTACTTCGTACCTCTAAAAATATCGTACCGTAATTCCGTACAAAATTTCGTACCAAGTTCATGTAGGATCTATTATAAAAAGGGTTGTGGAGATCGCTGGTATCTATTAGAATTACATAGAACATTGTACAATGTTCTGCTAGAATAATCGTCTTACCTTGTAGAATGTTCTGGAACAAAACTTCTAGAAGCTTCTCGGGCACGCTATATAAGGCGAAGCAGGCCGCTGAGACGGAGGCACACAGATTCACACGGACGTATACTTAAACATTCTCTTGTATACTTGTATTTTCAGATACACTCAAACGTTTTCCAGATTTTCACGTTTACTGTAATCATTTCGCGTTCCTTCATACTTTTGTGTTGTAGAATTCTCGCTTAATAAACTAGTTTAATTTTACGGCGTGTTTTCTGGTTTTCTGTACGAGCCTTCCGAGAGAAACAAAACACAACAAAAAGAAAGAGTGGCATAAAAATTTACTGCAAAACGATAAGTTTATCAATTATTGTTATGAATTTATGCGTAATATGAAAACTGGACTGCTGTTTGAACTTCTAGAGCATTTATTTTAGATTACAAAAGTTACACGAACTTATGAACGAGATATAAAATTAATTCGAGTTACTTTTTCTTAATATGTAATTTTCTGACAGACACTAAGAGTTATGGTCATTAACTGGATTTTAATGGTTGTCTTAAATTAAGTGTTCATTAGTGACAAATTTTTAATGATGATTCAAATTAATAATGATTATATCGCGCAGGCTAAGGAGGTTAACATGTTGGTAAAAAGGTGCACTTTTTTACCGTGTCATTTTTACCTGTGCCATTTTACCCGTGTCATTTTACCTGTACCATTTTACCTGTGCCATTTTACCTGTGTCATTTTACCTGTACCATTTTACCTGTGCCATTTTACCTGTACCATTTTACCTGTACCATTTTACCTGTACCATTTTACCTGTACCATTTTACCTGTGCCATTTTACCTGTACCATTTTACCTGTCCATTTTACTTGTCATTTTACCTGTCCATTTTACCTGTGCCATTTTACTTCATTTTACCTACTTTTCCTGTGCCATTTTACCCGTGTCATTTTACCTGTACCATTTTACCTGTGTCATTTTACCTGTACCATTTTACCTGTAGCATTTTACCTGTGCCATTTTACCTGTGTCATTTTACCTGTGCCATTTTACCCGTGTCATTTTACCTGTACCATTTTACCTGTGTCATTTTATCCGTGTCATTTTACCTGTACCATTTTACCTGTGCCATTTTACATGTGTCATTTTACCTGTGCCATTTTACCTGTACCATTTTACCTGTGTCATTTTACCTGTGCCATTTTACCTGTGGCATTATACCTGTGCCGTTGTTACCTGTGGCATTTTACCTGTGCCGTTTTTACCGTGCACGACAGTACATACCTATGCAATTATCAAAAATAACACTTAGAACAGGTGTTACACGAATAGGTGTCAAACGTGGTAAGCAATATAAGCAGTTTGTTTACATACAGCAATAAATGTAAAGTAATTTATGGGAAATGACAACCGACTCTTTCTAAACAGTTTGCCATTTTTGCATCCAAAGTGAACCAATCTAGCCGTTTTGTTTGCATGTGTTCCGTGTTAATTAGGGAAGAACAATAAGTCCTCCCCACCCAGAAGGCAAAACAAGTGGTCATGCTGAGTTCCTCACCAATGAAAACGTTACAAGAAACTGAGTAAAATGGTACGGAAAAGGTACGAAAAAAATACGGTAATTTCGCACCGTACCGTGCTTTTATGAATTTTTTCGTATTGCACCGTACCGTACTGCCTAAATAACTATGGAAGTTTTTGCTGAATCAATCAAAGTGGTTTATTTATGATATTGCAGCAATGATCAGACTGAAATAACAACAACAAAATAATTACGTATAATACTGCCATACCGTATAGAACGTAACTACAAATATAAATGTTTCGAATTACACTAATTTAAGAATTGTTTCTTTAATCACAAAAGTAAAACTGCAAATAATATACCGTTCTAAATGTTAAACATCTGCTTGACACTGCATGGAGTTCTTATTGTTAAATGTGTTAAAAATTGCCTCCTGGCGAACAGCAATACGGGTACTCTTCATATGCTGAAATCTTCGAGATCCTCTACTGCCAGCCTTGCTTTCAAGGCAATTTTAATATAAAAAAATCACATAGCAGGAAATGAATAAAATACTTCGCCACTTGACGTAGACCCACCGGACCGCCCACATAATAGTGACGTAGGCCTACACATTTGCAGAATTGATTTACGCTAATCATTTCAGTACGACATTTTACTGGTGTGTGACACTGGCTTTTTTGTTGGCAAGTCTAAAAATAGATCTTCTAAGCGCCAAAGCAGAGAATCACTGAACAGTGGAGTAGTTTTAGAGTCCGCCAAGTGAGAAGCCTATGATACTAGTGAAGTGAAAGTTTTCACATCTTGCATAGTGACCTCGATACGTAGCTCAATGAAACAAGGTTTATTATACAGTAAGCAGCATTATAAGCAATCGATAAACGAAATAACTAATACACGTCATTACAATTAGTTGAAACATTATTGGCATTTATTATGTATGCCTTTGCAGCAGCTGCTACAGTTGTGTGCATCCCTAAAGACAGAATTACAGTTTCACTGGCTTACAATGACTGTCATTAAGGAGTTAGTTTATAGGTTTTTGTTTGAGTTGACCATAAATAAGGTTTTTGTTTGAGTTGACCATAAATAAGGTTTTTGTTTGAGTTGACCATAAATAAGGTTTTTGTTTGAGTTGACCATAAATAAGGTTTTTGTTTGAGTTGATCATAAATAAGATTTTTGTTTGAGTTGACCATAAATAAGGTTTTTGTTTGAGTTGACCATAAATAAGGTTTTTATTTGAGTTGACCATAAATAAGGTTTTTGTTTGAGTTGACCATAAATAAGGTTTTTGTTTGAGTTGACCATAAATAAGGTTCTTGTTTGAGTTGACCATAAATAACAATAGCGTCTTGTCAACCACGTGACAGCAAGAACAGAACAGCTAAAGATGTTGACACTGGCATAAAATACCATCAGTTCTGCAGATGACTCAAAACTAGATTTACTACAATTCTTTTTATATTAATTCAATAATATGTTAGTGGATGGCACTCTAAATACATCAATACATAACTCACTCACCTGGCGCCACCTGGCTAACAGGAAAAACGTTAAAGGCCACAAATGGTTTACTTTTGCACGCCACGAAAGATTGTTAAACATTTTAAAAATGACAATTTTATATATACGTACGTTTTATTGCATCTAAATCAGAAAACAGTACAAAGAGAAGATAAGAATGAAAAAGGTAATTAGAGACGTTCTCACCTCTTCCACTGAGCAATGTGATAACTGACTGACTGACAGTTACTGCCAACAACAATACATTTATTCAGCCAACACTACAGTTAATCTCCATG
>JAQGDQ010000716.1:0-108195 GCA_030141605.1 Tubiluchus corallicola
ACCGGAAGGAAGGGGGGGGCGAAAAACCTCCAAAAATGGCCATTTTTCAGCCGTTTTTTTGCAAAAGTTATACGGCTGAGATGTAGAGAACAGGAACGGGCCGAGGGGGGTACTGGCTATGAATAGATAGCCAGTTCAGCGGTGGGTGTCATAGGCCTATTTAGAATTCGCGAGAGGGCCACGGCGTCCCGTAACAGGCATTTTTCCGGACCCAACTCGCGATTTTTTTCGAAATTTTGACCAAACAGCCTGCGGGAAAAACGTTCTAGCGTCGCCCGATGGGACTCTCGGAAGGAGATATGGGGCTCTTTACAAAGAGGAAGGACATGGCTACACGATGATTGGGCTATATTTTAGGGCAGGTCCACCGAGAGGAGTACTGGCGAGTTAATTAGATGTTCTATTTTCGGCAATTTTCACTTAGAAAACTGCTGACGCAAAGGCATTGTTGTGACGTCATCCATTGTACTCTACTCTGCTTATAACTTTAATTCAGCAAAAAGCTGCAGGCTTTGTGTTAGTTAAACATACAGTAGGCAGGATGTTACGGGCTTTGTGTTATAAATGAGGACTAGGTAGGATGTTCGCGTATTATTGATTATACGTGTGTTTATACGCAAAATCTTTTGCGGGGCCTTTGCTAGTATTAAAATAATAGTAGATACCAAGAATATTAATATAAGAGTATAGATGTAGATATAGATATAGATATAGATAGATAATAATGCCTACTGTATGCTTAACTAACGCAAAGCAGCTTTTTGCTGAATTAAGCCAGCAGAGTACAATGAATGACGTCAGCACAATGGCATTGCGTCAGCTGTTTTCTAAGCGAAAATTGCCGAAAAGTTAAGACCATACACGGGGTTTTAGACGTTACATTATTACCCTGTCTAACAGCTGTCGTGCCTATTATAATGTTGCATTTTACATACATTAGAATGCAAATCCACGGCATATGATATGGTTCCAATATCATATTATTGTCAACCTATTTCTAAAACCTTAAAGCTGCCATATGAGTGAATATTATAAAATTGTGTTTTAGACGTAGCCATAAATTAAAGATAGAGTCTTATAGTGTATTACATCAAAATGAGGTAGATTATTCCATGTGCGCAAAAAAGATAAAAATCCATATTACAAACTTTTCCGAGTTTTCTAATAGTTCCTATGTTATGCTTGACACACGTGCTACTGTAATAAACGTTATACGAGAAACGAAAAAGTAGTTGTGCCAATATGTGTGAGCATATCATTGTTATTTAACAACTTATTAGCAGATAATAGCCACAGTCCGTCTTTCCCCAACTTCCAGTATATTTTGGATTTTCTCAAAATGCCTGTAACGTTCTGTTGAGTCTTAAGAAACAGTTGATGTGTGTGGTGCCCGAAGATGCAATTGTGGAAAAAACGAAGTAAAAAACTTTCAAGTGGACCTGATCAACTTCAGAGTTTTTGCTGCATTTCATACATGTTCATGAAAACCTGCTTTCCCTGAACAACGATTACATTGTTTGACATATTATTATACTAATGTGCTCCCGCATAATAGACTTTCTTGTAAAATAGCAGAAAGTCTTATGTAACACATTTGCTTTTGTAGACAAATTAATAATAGATTTTTGAACAAAAAGTGACAACTGCTTTGTTTGCACCATAACAAATTACACTACTAGGCTTTACTTGTGTTTCCCTGTGCCTGGAACAGAGAATTTCAGCTGTGCAGGTACCGTTGCCATTTGGCTTCACGTCTATTCTATTTTATGGAGAAACTGCAGGCTAAACATGAGCCACTCACGGCTACCTCAACTCAGTCATGGTGTGCAGTCTGTAGAATGGGAGCCAATAATCGTAAATTACTTTCCTTTTAGCACATGTTGTAAGCGAGTAAAATTACTACAGAACTCTTTTTCTACAATAGCCGCAGTCTTCAGCACTGTACGATAAAGTTACACAGATTCGTGCCATTTCCCGCGACACTCTCCACACACCCTATCACCCCACCACACCATCCATAGCACAACACACAAAGCACACCACCTCACGTGGTGATCATGATGTTGAAGATGATGGTGGCAACGATGACGACACCTATAGCACAAGCACCAACAGCACAGCATTACAACAAAACCATTCCAAACATTTTTCACAAAGTTGAAACTATGTGCTATAATATAATAAATAGCAAAGGACCCGCAAAAGATTTTGCGTATAAATACACGTGTAATCAATAATACGCGAACATCCTACCTAGTCCACATTTATAACGCAAAGCCCGTAACATCGTGTCTACTGTTTATTTATCTAACGCAAACCCGTAGCAGGCAGCTTTCTGCTGAATTAAAGTTATAAGCAGAGTAGAGTACAATGGATGACGTCACAACAATGCCTTTGCGTCAGCAGTTTTCTAAGTGAAAATTGCTGAAAATAGAACTCCTAATTAAACTCGTTGATACTCCTCTCGGTGGAGCTGCCCTAAAATATAACCCACACCATCGTGTAGCACTGTCCTTCCTATTACTGATGAGCCATATATCTCCTTCCGAGAGTCCCACCGGGCGCCCCTAAAACGTTTTTCCCCCAGGCTGTTTGGTCAAAATTACGAAAAAATCGCGAGTTGGGTCCGGGAAAACGCCCGTTGCGGGGCACCGTGGCCCTCTCGCGAATTCTATATAGGGGTATGACACCCATCGCTGAACGGGCTATCTATCCATGCCCAGCACCCCCCTCGGCCCATTCTCATTCTCTACATCTCAGCCGTATAACTTTTGCAAAAAACGGCCAAAAAATGGCCATTTTTGGAGGTTTTTCGCCCCCCGTTCCTCGCGGTGGCCCCATTCGAAAAATAAACCCCCAATGAGACGACACTAGATCGAGACCTTTCGTTTGATATATAGATCGCCGCAAATGGTGCCCTCGTCGAAGCTGTAGCCTCGAATCTTATATATAAATAAATAAATATATATATATATATATATATATATATATACCAAGAATATTAATATAAGAGTATAGATAGCAAAGGCGGCACAAAACATTTTGCGTATAAATACACGTATAATCAATAATACGCGAACATCCTACCTAGTCCTCATTTATAACACAAAGCCCGTAACATCATGCCTACTGTTTGTTTAACTAACGCAAAGCCTGTAGCTTTTTGCTGAATTAAAGTTATAAGCAGAGTAGAATACAATGGATGACGTCACAGCAATGCCTTTGCGTCACAGTTTTCTAAGCGAAAATTGCCGAAAATGGAACCTCTAATTAACTCATAGATACTCCTCTCGGTGGACCTGTCCTAAAATATAGCTCACATCATCGTGTAGCCCCGTTCTTCCTCTTTCTAAAGAGCTCCATTTCTCGTTCCTAGAGTCCCACCGGGCGACGCTAAAACGTTTTTCCCGCATGCCGTTTGGTCAAAATTTCGAAAAAATCGCGAGTTGTGTCCGGGAAAACGCCTGTTGCGGGACCCCGTGGCCCTCTCGCGAATTCTAAATAGGCCTATGACACCCATCGCTGAACGGGCTATCTATCCATGCCCAGTACCACCCTCGACCCGTTCCCGTTCTCTACATCTCAGCCGTATAACTTTTACAAAAAACGGCAGAAAAATGGCCATTTTTCGAGGTTTTTCGCCCCCGTTCCTCGCGGTGGGCCCCATTCGAAAAATAAACCCCCAATGAGACGACACTAGATCGAGACCTTTCGTTTGATATATAGATCGCCGCAAATGGTGCCCTCGTCCGGGCTGTAGCCTCGAATCTTATATATAAATAAATATACCAAGAATATTAATATACTAGCCAAACCCCACAAAAAGAATTTTGTGCACAAATCAACACACAACCCACACCACACCACTCCACCTCATCACACCACACTGCACCACACCATACCACTCCACCTCATCGCACCACACTGCACCACACAATACCACCACACCGCACCGCACCACACCATACCACCTACACACCACACCACCCACACCATACCACTCCACCACATCACACCACACTGCACCACACCATACCACTGCACCACCCACACACACCACCCACACCATAATACTCCACCACATCACACTGCACAGCACCACACCATAACACCACACTGCACAGCACCACACCATAACACCACACTGCACCACACCACCCACCCACCTAAACACCACACCACCTACACCATACCACTCCACTACATCACACCACACCACACCACACCATACCACTGCAGCACACTGCACCACCCATAAAACACACCACACCATACGACTCCACCACATCACACCACACTGCACCACACCATACCACTGCACCACACCACACCACACCATCCACACCATAATACTCCACCACATCACACCGCACTGCACCACACCATAACACCACACTGCACCACAACACCTACCCACCCACACACCATGCCACCCACTCAATACCACACTACCCACACCACACCCCACACACCCTATCACCCCACCACACCATCCACAGCACAACACACAAAGCACACCACCACCACACCACATCAAATCCGCCACCTCACGTGGTGATCATGATGTTGATGATGATGATGATGATGATGATGGTGGCAACGATGACGACACCTATAGCACAAGCACCAACAGCACAGCATTACAACAAAACCATTCCAAACATTTTTCACAAAGTTGAAACTATGTGCTATAATATAATAAATAGCAAAGGCCCCGCAAAAGATTTTGCGTAAAAAACCACGTATAATCAATAACATGCGAACATTCTACCTAGTCCTCATTTTTAACACAAAGCCCGTAACATCATGCCTACTGTTTGTTTAACTAACGCAAAGCCTGCAGCTTTTTGCTGAATTAAAGTATAAGCAGAGTATAATGGATTACGTCACAACAATGGCATTGCGTCAGCAGTTTTCTAAGCGAAAATTGCCGAAAATAGAACTCCTAATTAACTCGTTGATACTCCTCTCGGTGGACCTGCCCTAACATATAGCCCACATCATCGTGTAGCCCTGTCCTTCCTCTTTGCAAAGAGCTATATATCTCCTTCCGAGAGTCCCACCAGGCGCCGCTAGAACGTTTTTTCCGCAGGCTGTTTGGACAAAATTTCGAAAAAATCGCGAGTTGGGTCCGGGAAAACGCCCGTTGCGGGACCCCGTGGCCCTCTCGGGAACTCTAAATATGCCTACTACACCCACCGCTGAACGGGCTATCCATCCATACCCAGCACCCCCCTCGGCCCGTTCTCGTTCTCTACATCTCAGCCGTATAACTTTTGCAAAAAAGGGCCATTTTTGGAGGGTTTTTCACCCCCCCGTTCCTCCCGGTGGGCCCGATTCGAAAAATAAACCCCCAATGAGACGACACTAGATCGAGACCTTTCGTTTGATGTATAGATCGCCGCAAATGGTGCCCTCGTCGAAGCTGTAGCCTCGAATCTTATATATATATATATATACCAAGAATATTAATATATGAGTATAGATTACTATTATAATATATACTTATAATAATGTAAATACTTGTCTATTTCACCTGTGCAAAATCTATAAATGTAAGTGCCGCATTCTGTTTTCTTAAGTTCAGAGGTTGCTGGAGTTTGAGCACCAGATGGGACTTGTGTCCCAACTGTTTCGGTGCCAGTGTGAGGGAGTGACGAACCCTATTTGTAGATTCTCTTTTTCTGTCTTTTATGTTTAGCCAACTATTTGTTCCTTTCCGTTACAAAGATTCTTTCAAACATCAACATTTTAATTTTACAAAATTACCAAGTTAGTCAGGATTTTGGACGGATCTTATGCTGCTTTTTCAAAGCTGGTCAATGTCTCCCAGTCGTTTGGTTCTCTAATCTCGTTTCCGGTATTCAAACCGCCATCTATCGCTCTCCGAAACCTCTGGTTCGAACTGTCTGAGGTTGTTACCATTCCCTGGTGGCAGGGACCTGACTGGAGAACGATATAGAACTGCAAAACTTTTTTGACCCAAAATTAGGATTTAATACCTAGTTTGTACCTGACCTTTTATTAGCGACTTTTAAATTTTCTTTACTCAATTCTGTTTCCTGTATAATTAGTTTACTTCACCTTCGCTCACAAAGCTGGGATGATTTTAAAGAAATCTTTCAATAGAACAAAACCCCCAGCTTGCCACCCACTTGAGACATGCTCTCTACACACGAAGAGGAGGTTAGTTGAAATGTGTTGAGCTGAGACGCGGTTCACGCCCTGCGCACAGAGAGCGATTTTAATCTTCAATAATCTCCCCAGGAATTCGGTAATAATGGAAAAAGCGCAGAAAATAATGACCCCCCCTTTTGACCACTTGATCACAGACAAGCTCTCTGAACACAAAAAAGCAGCTTAATTATAAAACGTGCAAAGTATTTACCTGAGCGGCAGGTTGTTTCCTCGCACAAAGAAAGATTTTAATCTTCAACAATTTTCAAAAAAACGCCGATAATGACCACCGCTTTTGACCACTTGAGACATGCTTTCTGCACACAACAGAGCAGCTTAATAAAAAATCTTGTGTGTTGCGCCCTCCCACTAACGGTAGTTTGCGCCCTCCCCCTAAAAATATGTGATAATCTGGTTGCATCAATCAAGCAAATAAGCTTGATAATAGCATTCTTAATAACATTCTTTTTTTGAACTGGTACAACAGATTCCACTGCTAAAAATAGCACAGTAAAAGTGCGCAAATGGAAAAGTAGGTAAAAATGGCACAGTAAAAGTGCGCAAATGGAAAAGTAGGTAAAAATGGCACAGTAAAGGTGCGCAAATGGAAAAGTAGGTAAAATGGCACAGTAAAGGTGCGCAAATGGAAAAGTAGGTAAAAATGGCACAGTAAAGGTGCGCAAATGGAAAAGTAGGTAAAAATGGCACAGTAAAGGTGCGCAAATGGAAAAGTAGGTAAAAATGGCACAGTAAAAGTGCGCAAATGGAAAAGTAGGTAAAAATGGCACAGTAAAGGTGCGCAAATGTAAAAGTATGTAAAAACGGCACAGCAAAAATTGCGCAAATGGAAAAGTAGGTAAAAATGGCACAGCAAAAATTGCGCAAATGGAAAAGTAGGTAAAAATGGCACAGTAAGAATTGCGCAAATGGAAAAGTAGGTAAAAATTGCACAGTAAAGGTGCGCAAATGGAAAAGTAGGTAAAATGGCACAGTAAGAATTGCGCAAATGGAAAAGTAGGTAAAAACGGCACAGTAAAAGTGCGCAAATGGAAAAGTAGGTAAAAATGGCACAGTAAAGGTGCGCAAATGGAAAAGTAGGTAAAATGGCACAGTAAAGGTGCGCAAATGGAAAAGTAGGTAAAATGGCACAGTAAAAGTGCGCAAATGGAAAAGTAGGTAAAAATGGCACAGTAAAAGTGCGCAAATGGAAAAGTAGGTAAAATGGCACAGTAAAGGTGCGCAAATGGAAAAGTAGGTAAAAACGGCACAGCAAAAATTGCGCAAATGGAAACGTAGGTAAAAATGGCACAGTAAGAATTGCGCAAATGGAAAAGTAGGTAAAAATGGCACAGTAAAGGTGCGCAAATGGAAAAGTATCATCCTCTCACTCTCTTCCTCTCTCAATCCTTCTTTCCCTCCTTATCTGCCTCACCCGTCTTCTCTCTCTATCTTTTTTCCCTCGTAAATTTCTCTCCTCGTTCTCTCCTGCCCTCCTTCTGTCTCTCCCCCTACTGTCTCTATCTCTTCCCGTCACACTTCTCTCTCTCTCTAACTTTCTTTTTTCCACTCACTTTTTTTCACTGTTGTCTCTCTCTTTCTCTCTCTCTCTCTCTCTCTCTCTCTCTCTCTCTCTCTCTCTCTCTCTCTCTCTCTCTCTCTCTCTCCCTCTCTCTCTCTCTCTCTCTCTCTCTCATTCTCCCATCTCTCTCCCTCCCCTTCATTCTCCCTCTCTTAATTTCTCGCTTTCTGCTTATTAATTATGTGCAATAATTTTGATTAATAATTTTTTTTTATTTTGCTTTGAAATTTTTTTTTATTTTGCAACTTTCGCAAATGTTTTGCGAAAAAAAACAGCGAAAAGATAGCCATTTTGCTGCCCTATATTCCCTTCACCACAAGTTTTGTGGAAATTTGTTAGGTAGTTTCTGCGTAATTAGCTTACTGATAAAACAGACAACAAACAGACTGTGTTGAAGCATAACTTCCTTGTCAGAGGTAAAAATAACTAAAATAATTATTACCCACTGTAACTCTAAACCTACACAACTTTTTACTAAAAGTTCCATTTTCTCCTGTACATATTTTCTTGTGCCATTTTTACTGTGCCAATTTTCCTGTGGAATTTTTTTCCTTTACTTTTTTACCTACTTTTCCATTTGTGCCGTATTTCCTGTGCCATTTTTCATGCACCATTTTAGTACCACTCCAGAAGACTGGCGATAACACGAACTTAAATAACTACAAACCAACATTCCTGCTACCCTTTTTTTCTAAGATACTCGAAAGATGTTTACACAATCAATTATACATATATTTAATCAAAAATAACATACTTAACAACAGTCAAGTTGGATTCAGATCAGGCCTTTCCACTGAGCTAGCTTTAATTAAAGTCTGTGAACAAATTGTTAATACTATTGAAAACAATTCAATATCTGTTGGCATTTTCTGTGACTTGTCTAAAGCCTTCGACACCATTGACCATGACATACTGCTTGAAAAACTTTGTCACTATGGTATACGAAGAATTCTGAATTGTGGTTTAATAATTATCTTTCTGCAAGAAGCCAAATAATTACATGCAATAATTGTCTAGCCAGCCCTCAATCCATGATGTGTGGTGTACCACAAGGCTCCATTCTTGGCGTTTAGCGGTTTAATGTAAACACGGATTAGTTTTTCAGAATCGCATGGCCTTGGCTGCACAGACTTCGTTTTGTGCAGCGAAATGTAAACATTATCGGCGCCTACTTTAGGGTTAGTCGTGTTTTACCACCCTTCAAAAATTTAAACAATTACCAGTACTGTCATCTCGTGTTTCTAATCATTAAAAGAATTAGATTACATTGTTATTACTATATCCTTATCTAGAAATTTATTTCAAACGAGACCCTGTAGTTGCTGGGCAAAAGTTACAGAGTACTACACAATAATATTACGAAAGCTTTACCTAACTAATACCTTAACCATTAGACGACCAAGTTGGGTTAAAAATTACCTCAGCAATGTTTGCTCAGTTTTTTTTTATATTGATGAATACGACGAAAGTATAGTAGTGGTTAAATATTTTGCAATTTGTTATGCCATCATATTGGACTGAATTCGACTCAGGGGGTCGAACTCCAAGATGGCATGGCGGTCTTGATATTGCGCATCATGAAGATCCATTTTACTATCGTTGTGTAACTGATTACTTAAACTACAAATGTCAATTTTAATTACAAATGTTATGCTGATTAACTAAATCAATGCCTGTAAACTAGTACCTTTTACCTGTTATAGCACGTCATCTAAATCTCATAAATACACAAAAACTACACTGTATGGAGTTTATTAACAGCACTAATAAAATAAGGAGCCAAAATACACGTGCACAAAAAACAACTAACTGACTCAGTAACAGCACTACACCCGAGGAGTACCTGTGTCAGAAAATCAAGTCTGTAGTGACCTCTACACGCTTTTATACTGGCATTCCAGGTCAGCTGGCTTCTCACACCACGTCTAGGCCCAAACAAGACGTCTGCACCTACAAGAAAGGGGTGAGTCGCTGCTGACGTGGAAGCAGGGCGTGTAGAGGCCCCTACACCTGACCCGACACAGGTGCCTCCGTAACAATATCTTGGCAATGTTGAAAACTATTATTCATACTTTTTTTTACAAAGTACGAGTGCCAAATATGGGTTAACCTGATGTGGGGTAACTTATTACGAGTTTGGTCTTGTATGTAGGCAAAATTTTACATTGCAGCGTTTTACATTCTGGCGGCATCACATTTTCTACTTTGATAATTGAGAAGCGCTGCAAACATGCAGCTGCAGCCTATAGCTCTGCAAAGTGATTTTCTAACGATCTATTGAGGAAATTTCACATTTGAGGGCATTCTTCATTTAAAAATATGGCTGCCACTTTTGCTGTAAAAGTACTTCAGCTTGAAGCTGATGAATATGAAATTTTAAGAAGGCACAGGAAGTGAAGATGAAGTGTGTGTGTCAGAATTAAACAGTAAACATAATTAATACATTGGAAGAATTGTCAAAATGCTTGAGGTATCACGCACAAACAATTTATATATAGTGCGGTGGCAGAACGGTTTTTTCATACGTGTATATTTATATATTGTGTATAATTATTTAGCAATAACTACGCTTAATCAATTAGTCTGTTTAAAGTCAATTAGAGAATGTTATAAAGGATTTTGTCAATATGACAGTGTCATGCTTTACTAATTTGCAAACTTATCTAAAATTTTGTTTGTAATTTAAGTTCACTGATTAAACTGAGTCATTTATGAAATCAAATATGAAGTCAATTTTAGACTTTACATTTTCATTTTGCACACGTCACGCACATCAGCAGTACTCCCGTTTTGATAGAATATTGCAATCTTTACTTTCATTCCACCAAAGCTACTCGTCATTAAAGACTAGTATGTACTTGAGTTTTCATTAATGTTTTCAAAATCTTGACAGGAAGTGATGCGTACGGTCAGTTTACTTCATCTTTGTCTCTCAAAGCTGCGATGATTAGAAAAGAACTTAAAATAACACAAAAGGCCAAATTACTGACCACATGTGTTGCTCTCCCCACTCAAAGAGCAGCCTATAATGACTTTACAAATCCTGTGACGTGTTTGAGTTGAGTGCGCGGTTCATGCCCTGCGCACAAAGAAAGATTATAATCTTCAACAATCTCGCCTGGAGTTCAGTTTTGTTAAAAAAAATGCTGAAAATAATGACCACCGCATAGGACCTATTGTGCCATGCTCTCTGCCCACAAGAAAGCAGCTTAATTATAGATCTTGTTAAGTATTTACCTGAGCGGCAGGTGGTATCCTCTCACACAAAGAAAGATTTTAAAAGTCTTCAACAATTCTGAAAAAGCGCGGATAATGACCACCGCTTTTGACCACTTGAGACATGCTCTCTGCACACAAGGAAGCAGCATAATTATAAATCTTGCTAAGTATTTACCTGAGCGGCAGGTTGTATCCTCTCACACAAAGAAAGATTTTAATAGTCTTCAACAGTTCTGAAAAAGCGCCGATAATGACCACCACTTTTGACCACTTGAGACATGCTCTCTGCACACAAGGACCACTTCTATTTTACTTTTTAAAAACATGTAATCTTTAAATCAGTTTATTTTAATGCGTTTTAGCACAATTAATAATAATAATAATAATAATAATAATAATAATAATAATAATAATAATAATAATAATAATAATAATAATAATAATAATAATAATAATAATAATAATAATAATAATAATAAAATCTTTCTCTCTCTCTCTCTCATCAGAAAACTTAAGGTTGCTCACAATATTTCAAAACGTAATTTTTTTAATTATGAATATGATTATAGAGCTTGGTCTCTAAATATACAGCTTGGTATAACTTATGTTATCTATGGGAAATGTTGATTTAGTTTAACGACTTGATTTAATGGTAATACTAATGTTATATGTCAAAGTTTACTTCATAGTGATCCAAAATATATTATTATTATTATTATTATTATTATTATTACTATAATTATTATTATTATTATTATTATTATTATTATTATTATTATTATTATTATTATTATTATTATTATTATTATTATTATTATTATTATTATAATTATTATTATTATTATTATTATTATTATTATTATTATAGATTATTTTTAATGAATTTTACATGATAATCAAATACATCTTATAAATAAAAGATGAAATTACTAAAAAATTAATTCATAATACATTTAAGACAATGGCACATTGACTGATTAAAAGTACATTGAATATGACAAAAAATAAAAAATAATAAAAACACAGAAAATTTAGTAAAATAATAAATGCAATGCCATAAAACATACACAATCGTAAAAAATACCAGATTATCTCAACCACAAAAGGCTTCATTAAAACAGTAAGTTTTCAGACTTTTTAAAATTATCAATTGACTTAATCAGGCGTAATTATAGGAGCGACGAGTTCCACAATTTGGGAGCAGCAGATTTGAATGATTTATCACTGCATGTGATAAGTCTGCTACGTGGAACTTCAAGATTGCTTCTGTTTGAGCGAGATCTTCGAGGGAACGACATACAGTTTAAGAAAGTTTGATTTGTAAGTAGGAGCCAGACCATTGATTTGTTTGAAAGTTATCAAATTTATTTTAAATTTAATTCTGTAACAGGCAACCAGTGCAGTTGTCTGAGTAATGGGGTGATAAAATCAAATTTCCGACAGTGAGTCATTAGCCTAGTAGTTGAATTGTCAATTCTACAGGTATCTTCATCAGTGTATTTATATAAATGAGGCTTTTCTTGGGCAGAAACAATAAAAACTTATTTGTATTATGTTCATTGTAGTTTCTTTCTCCATATATTGTGCATGAAACTATTGTAAACATGTAATGTGAAATAAATGACTTATGACTAATATAATGTAAGTATAATATCTGTATTAACACACACACACACATACACACACACACACACACACACACACACACACACACACACACACACACACACACACACACACACACATGCTCCACACACGCATCACATGCTCGCCACACACGGGCACCACACACACGCACCACACACGCATCACATATGCACCACACACATGCACCACGCACGTATCACATACACACCACACACATGCACCACACACACACAAACACACGCCACACACACACCACACACGCATCACATACGCACCACACACATGCACCACACACGCATCACATATGCACCACACACATGCACCACACACGCATCACATACGCACCACACACATGCACCACACACATGCACCACACACACACACACACATACGCCACACACACGCCACACACACACCACACACGCATCACATACGCACCACACACAGACACAGACACACACTCACACGCATGCATCACACACGCATCACATACGCACCACACACGCATCACATGCTCACCACACACGGGCACCACACACACGCACCACACACGCATCACATATGCACCACACACATGCACCACACATGCATCACACACGCACACACACATGCACCCCACACACACACACACACACAAACACACACATGCACCCGCACCTGCGCACACACACGCACACGCACACGCACACACGCACCACACGGGCACTTAGAAAACCAATACCTAAACATATGATTGCCATTCAATAAACTTATTATGCCTGCAAAAGTCCAAAATTTATGGCAACTTTGTTTTCAATTTTACCCTTGTGTTACTCAAGACCAGAAAGTCACCTGCCAAGGTAGCAGCCGCAATCTATCAATGTGAGGTATTCAAGCCATAAATTACTCTTTCTAAGCCTCACAAACCATTCGACCAGCAAAATCGATAAAAGTAAATTTATAACACGAAAAAATTTATTGATCTATTATCTGTAATTATTATGTAATCAACTGATAAAGTTAATGAAGGAATTAATAACAGAGGGGACAGAAGGAGTGTGTGAGAGAGAGAGAGAGAGAGAGAGAGAGAGAGAGAGGGAGGGAGAGAGAGGGGGGAGGGAGGTAGAGAGAGAGAAAGAGAAAGAGAGAAACAGAGAGAGGGGGAGAGAGGTACTGTAAAAATAACGCCATTTTCCGAAATTTTCTGACATTGGAATATGACGTCACCATTAGGTCTGGACCGCGTCATCTGGTCTCTAAGTGTAAATTATAAACGCACATGTCCTCTCGGAAACAAATGTCTTTAACTTGAAGTAGTGTTTTAGCGTGAAAAATGAAATTAAAGTGTTTTAAAATCCAAGAACGATACATTTCCTCGTGAAAACTTGATAAATTTTAACAGTTCTCTAGAACTTGCTGGCAATCAACATTTACTAAGAATTATCAATCATCTGTACGAATTACACAGCAAATTCTACTGTATGGTTGGCCCCTGCTGGTTGAATGACGCTCTGCGATCTACGTTTTACAGGGCTTGCTTACAGTTTGCAATGAATGACCGTCTAGACTATTTGTATCTGTATTTCGACAATCCTTCTAGATTAATAAAGCGGAAAGTGTGAGCATCATTCTTTTGCTGGAAATACGTTTATTTTTTAATCAGAATAATTGTTAAATTTCAATGATAAGTGAATCTTCGTCTTCTATTTGTAATTTTCAATACCCACAGTACAGTACAATACGCTCATAAAAAATTCATTTTTACTAATATGAGTTTATTGCACTAACGAAAAAATTATGACAAAAATATGACAGGCACAAAACATACCGTTACTACAGAACAGATAACAGTTTCTCTAATTAAGAAACATTAATTCAGAGGATTTGGACAGTTTAGAAGTTAATAATGAAAAAGTGTTAGTTTTTCAATAATCTTTAGTTTTACAGTATTTTCATGTCAGAAGCACGAGTGTGAATTTTAAATATTAATATTGTCATGGAATTTAAACATCAATACTGTCATGGAATTTAAGTATCAATATTATCATAGAATTTAAATATCAATATTGTCATGAAATTTAAATGCCAATGCTGTCATGGAATTAAAATATTAATACTGTCACGGAATTTAAACATCAATACTGTCATGTAATTTGGTTGCATTATATACAAAGTTGGTAATAATTTTAACAACATCTAAGTCATTCTGATCCATTAAAAACTTAAATTTTTCTAGTTCAGCCGTGACAGCAAAAGTATGTATAATCTTTTTTTCAGTTTTTCACATAAGTTTGCTCTCATGTCATCATATAAAGTACAATGTAATACAAAATGAAGTTCATCCTCTAATTCTGACTTTAAGGAAAATTGACATATTCGATCCTCCCCTGGAATTTTTTAGGTTGGCGATAATGACCTTCTTCAACGTGCAATTGATGAGAACTTATTCTAAGTTTTGTGAATTTTGTTATTAACTTTTGATAAATCTGGACAAAAAGTGGTTTTCCACTTTACATTGGGTTTTGAAGGTTCTGTAGGTTCTTAACTTATTTTGTCTTAATTAGTACAAAATTCTTCTAACCAATTAATTAAGTACTGAAGCCCATCTTTATTAGGTTAAGACCATAGATATTAGATCTCTCAATAATAGATCCGTTTAAGATCCGCTTAATAATTGTACAGAAGGGGAATAACAAGGAAAACAGTTTTGCTTTTGTTGGTTTTCTCCTATAGACTTGGCAAGAGAGGGAAAATTTGTAAAGCAAATCTGTCTCTCCATGAATTACTCTCCAGAAACAGAATAAATGTTCTATAAACTTCCACTGAGTGCTTAGATGTGTATGTTTTTACCTCTTGTTTCGTTGTGAATGTTTTGGTAAAACCTTTTTTCAAATCCCTCATGAAATGGCAGAGTTGAGTAAGATTCGTTGTGGCAGTACTTCCATTTTTTGTCGCTGTAGTATATATCTTCTACCATAGGACAACTTCGGAAGAAACTGTTGGTGTAATTTTTGAGCTGTGGTGATTCACTAACTAAATTCCATAACTTTATCATCTCAGGTGGATAAATTCGATGGGCTGCAAGGATTTTGTCACACATTGTGGGACCTCGATATTTCAAATGGCTTTCAAACAAAATAGCTAATCTTTCGTTGTCGTCCAGGTATGTAATATTATCCATTTGATGAAGCCATATTGCTGCTGATATACTCCCAGTTAGATCGCACTTTAGATTTCTAGCGTGAAGTTTAATTAAAATTTCTTGCACAATATCTGCTGATACGAGGAAGAAAAACTCATCCATCCGTCTTTTACCTATAATGAATGAAGATTTTCTCAATTAAAAGCAAATTTTAAATTAACTTAACTGGGAAAATGTGCTTATTTATTTTTACGAATACGTAATTTTTGCAAATTTTAAATTAACTTTAACTGGGAAAACGAATCCATCAGAACTTGTTGAAAAAGAACATTTACTAAGAATTGTCAATCACCTGTACGAATTAAACTGCAAATACTACTGTCAGCTCTTCTGCAAGTCACGATATTTCGTCTTGTCACACTACATCATTGTACCCTACTTATAATAAACCGATTATTATATTATAACAGATGAATCTGGACGCTTTGCATTTGCACCACCTACTATGTATAAACGGAATATAGAAAACGAAACACTTATGTCGAGAATTCCCCCCCCCCCAGCTAGGCTCTGGTTCAATTTACCTTTGAATACTCGTTGCCTGGATCCGCCAGCTGAAACAAGTCTGTACACGTATAGCTGGGTGCTCTGTGAACACATGCCCACGAGTGCCATTTCTCAAACGCAAAGGCGATTTTAATCTGCTTACATGTTTTTATATTTCAGCCGTATTTTGACACTATCACTTTAAAAACAAACTAATCACGGTACACAAAAGCATGAGCATTCTAGACTAACGAATTATTTTGTTTCTACGGCGTCATCTGCTATAATTATGAATGTTCAAAATCTGTAAAACCTTTTTGCCCCTTCAGTTAGATTTATTCAATAATGGTTGGTAAGGGGTCTTTGGAAATGCAGCTGCTTGACTTATGGGTGTGGATCATTTCAATATCAGCACTTTTGTGGATATCCAATTATGTTAAGAAACAAAAACCTCTTTTTTCGGCTTATATGAGTGAGTCGATAATAGGCTACTAATCAGCTACAAGAATTAAAATTCACTTTACTAACCTTCCTTTTTTTCACAGAGTCTGAAGCCCCAATTAACTTTTCTGAAGTTAAAATGAGCAAGTTCGTCTCCCACTTTTCTTATGCAAAGAAAAACATCGTCATCTAGTCGTAAGAAGTACTTGAAATTATATCTTTCCGAAGCCCAATTCATCATCCAAGTCATCCGTTTCCCAAAATTCATACCATCAGGTGCCTCTGCTAGTATCAAGTCACTGTGTATTTTTTTCTCTTCAAGCAGAGGTTGCAGCAATGAATAGTTTTATATTTGTTCTCATACGTATCTTGGATTGAAACAAAAAACAAGCAAACCACGTTGTTTAGGCTTTTGCACCACTTCAACCATGTTGATCGGATGGCATTTCGTCTGTCCACTCGCATCGAATAACTCATAATTCCAACAAATAGCAAAATTTCATCTGATGATTTGTGCGTTAAACTACTTGTAAGAGAGGAGCAATTTTTAAAGCAAATCTCGATCTCTAAATGACTGTTTTCACATTTATACAGCACGAAAATAACTAACACAAGTAGTAACATTAAAAAGTGCAGCGTGGGTGAGCTGAGATACTTTTCTTGCTTGTTGTGAAGTACCATAATAACAGTGAATAAGTGAATTAAAAAATGCTTTTAAAATGTTTGTGGCGTCAACTCACATAATAACATTTCAACTAATAACATGTTTACAATGCAGCCCAACCGAAAACGTTTAGCGGTTTAATGTAAACACGGATTAGTTTTTCAGAATCGCATGGCCGATTTGTGCAGCGAAATGTAAACATTATCAGTGCCTACTTTAGGGTTAGTCGTGTTTTACCACCGTTCAAAAATTTAAACAATTCCCAGTACTGTCATCTCGTGTTTCTAATCATTAAAAGAATTAGATTACATTGTTATTACTATATCTTTATCTAGAAATTTATTTCAAAAGAGACCCTCTAATTGCAGGACAAAAGTTACACAGCACTACATAATTATATTATGGAAGCGTTACCTAACTAAAACTCTAACCCTTAGACGACCAAGTTGGGTTAAAAATTACCTCAGCAATGATTGCTCAGTTTTTTATATTGATGAATACGACGAAAGTATTGTAGTGATTAAATATTTTTCAATTTGTTTTGCCATCATATCTTGGCTTTGTTGAAAAATATTATTCATACTTTTCTTACAAAGTACGAGTGTAAAATATGGGGTAACCTGTTGTGGTGTAACTTATTACCCGGTTTGGTCTTGTATGTAGGCGAAATTTTACACTGCAGCGTTTTACATTCTGGGAGCATCATATTTTCTACTTTGATGACTGAGAAGCGCTGCAAACATGCAGCTGCAGCCTATAGCTCTGCAAAGTGATTTTCTAACGATCTACTGACGAAATTTCACATTTATGGGCATTCTTCATTTAAAAATATGGCAGCCACTTTTGCTGTACATGTACTTAAGCTTGAAGCTGATGAATATGAAATTTTAAGAAGACGCAGGAAGTGAAGATGAAGTGTGTGTAACAGAATTAAACAGTAAACATAATTAATGGATTAGAAGAATTGTCAAAATGCTTGAGGTATCACGCTCAGACAATATACATATAGTGCGGTAGCAGAACGTTTTCTTCATATATGTATATATATATATATATATATATGTGTGTGTGTTATAAAGGATTTTGTCAGTATGACAGTGTCATGCTTTACTAATTTGCAAACTTTCTAAAATTTTGTTTGTAATTTAAGTTCACTGATTAAACTGAGTCATTTATGAAATCAAATATGAAGTCAATGTTAGACTTTACATTTTCATTTTGCGCAAGTCAGGCGCATCAGCAGTACTCCCTTTTTGATAGAATATTGCAATCTTTACTTTCATTCCACCAAAGCTACTCGTCATTAAAGATTAGTATGTACTTGAGTTTTCATTAATGTTTTCAAAATCTTGACAGGAAGTGATGAGCATGGTCAGTTTACTTCATCATTGCTTCTCAAAGCTGTGATGCTTAGAAAAGAACTTAAAATAACACAAAAGGCCAAATTACTGACCACCTGTGTTTCTCTCCCCACTCAAAGAGCAGCTTATAATGACATTGAGTTGAGTGCGCGGTTCATGCCCTGCACACAAAGAAAGATTATAATCTTCAACAATCTCTCCTGGAGTTCAGTTTTGTTAAAAAAATGCTGAAAATAATGACCACGGCATAGGACCTATTATGCCATGCTCTCTGCACAGAAGAAAGCAGCGTAATTATAAATCTTGTTAAGTATTTACCTGAGCAGCAGGTTGTATCCTCTCACACAAAGAAAGATTTTAATCTTCAACAATTCTGAAAAAGCGCCGATAATGACCACCGCTTTTGAACACTTGAGACATGCTCTCTGCACACAAGGAAGCAGCGTAATTATAGATCTTGTTAAGTATTTACCTGAGCAGCAGGTTGTATCCTCTTACACAAAGAAAGATTTTAATCTTCAACAATTCTGAAAAAGCGCCGATAATGACCACCACTTTCGACCACTTGAGCCATGCTTTCTGCACACAAGGAAGCAGCTCAATTATAAGCCTTGTGAAGTGTTTACCTGAGCCACAGGTAGCGCGCCCGAACAAAGCAAGATCTCCTTTTTGAAGTGGTTCAGCACATTCCAAAGCAGTTTTAGCAGCGTGAGAACTACAGGGTATCGACCAGCCTTGAATATGACAGCTTTCCTAAATAAACATTTTTAGTGTTCGTATTTTTAAAAACTTTGCAACGTTTGGATATTTTAGGAAACTTTTCTGGCACCAATTGCAAGCCACAGTTTTCTTTTTTTAATAAATCATTTTCTCAATAACTCGTGAAAGCCATGTTTGCTCATCTGCAACAACTAAAGACATTTAAAGTAATTTTTAAAAGATCCATTTTTTTGGTTTTACCGCTACAATCAAATCTCATAAGTTGTGTCTGTGGAACACTTTTTGTTGCACTGTCCATTGTGTCAACAGATTAGGGTTGTTATGTTCGCTAAACTAAATGTTTGATAAACTAAATGAAATACTTCTGCCTGAAATCCTCAATATATCTGCCTTAGGAAGTAATGATCTGTAGAAGTTGTTATTATTTGGAAAAGATGAATTTAATTATGTTAACTGTAAAATATTCCAATGTAAACATGACTTCATATTTCGTACTAAACGCTTCCTGGATCTGATATGAAATACGTCAGTCTTAAATATTCGTACATTGATATTTTTAACTTGCATTTGTTTCTAATATCTAATATAATCTTGTAGTAAAACTTGTCAGCTTGTGTAGCTGTAGACAATTCTTGCTGTGAGTGTTTTTGTTTTTTAAACTGACTGATTAGATCCTATAGTAAATTATGCTTAATCTAATTTCATCATAACCCTCCTTTAATAATGACAACCTTGCCATAGCGCCAATCAACTTTTTGGCAGTCCCAAGGTAAGACTGTATGGTGAGGTTTGACTGTATTTTAATATTGAAATTGTCCCTGTTAAAGTATCTAGCACTTTATAAAGGATAGACAAGGCTCTAAACTATTTTTAATGCCCAATATACTAAAATGCAATTTCTGACCAATGCGTTGTTTTAACATCTAAGCAATAGGACACTTTTTACATTAACGGTTTTCGGTTTAAGAAAGTGTTACATTGCGCTAAACTTCCGCTAGAGTGTCAAAACCAGCAGATTTCAGTTAAACGTGATTTGAATTGTCGGATTTGCAACTGAAGCTGCAGCGAGATTCGTTTAAACGAAAGGACAAGTCACTTAGCAGGTTTAGTTTACTGTTATAACTTAAACTTAGAAAGATATAAAAACAAAATTTGCAAAAAAATTATCTATAAATAATAAAATTAATTTACACTACCGCTAAATAGAAATGTTAATTTGTAGTGAAAGCTGCGAATATTTTGACGGAACTGGTGGCTTTTTGACTTTTGAAGGCGCATCGTTACTTTCCGTTGGTGCGCTGATTTTAAAATAATGCTCCAGCTTACGTAATCAAGAAAAATATCATTAATTAAATAACTAATTTATTTTGTTAATTTTGTTTTATACTTTCAACAGAATTATCACATCGCTGCTTTTCTTCAGTTAATGAACGACGTCATTGGTGGAAGAATCTTCATTCAAAATGGAAGTTCCCAAACGTGAAATTTTTGCATCTTTAAATTTATTTTACTAATTACATGAGGGCACTTATCACACTTTTATTACTAACTCCTTCTAACATTTTTACAAAAATTGAAATAAGTACAACTTCCCAGAAAGCTTGACTTTTCCTTTAACTTTAAGCTTGTGTCAAATCTCACAGTGTTTTCAATTTTTTGTGACACATTGTTAATTACTTATTAGCTCTAATTATGATTATTACTGCATTTATTCATTTACGACTTTGTTTTTCAATGCTCTGGTTAAAAATTTTAATATTTGAACGTCTGTGTTTCCAGCCTCTCCATCACAGTAGAGTCCCAACACTGTGCTTAATTTCACTCTCCTAGTTTTCTGCATGTCGTTTTTCAGCTGCAGAAATAATTTCTGAAATAATTAAGCATTCTGTGACCTTGGACCATTGAGTCAAGGTCAATGTGTATTTTTAATTTTCTGGTATACAGCCTTAAACAGTACTTAATTTGCAGAATGAACACGTACAAACAAAGCCAGATTATGAATTTTTGGGGCCCGTAGGTTAATGAAATTATTGGCTCCCTCAGACGGAGCCACTGTCTAACTTGTTCTGCACACGTCTTGAATATTTTTACACGTGACATAATTTAGCGATATTTACATAATTTAGAAGAAAACTTATTATAACTTATTTAAATAAACTATAATACCTACATTTTGTTTGTCAAGAAAAAATTCTTTAAGAAATACTACCATTATGCTATTTATTGCAAACAATATTAGCATAGGTTTCGCCACAACCCTAGTGAAAGAACAGTTTTTTCGACCAAATGTTACCAAAGCTTGATGGGCCGGGGGGCTCAGAGAAGTTTAACACAAAATTCGAGCACAAATTTAAGGTTTGAGTGTTAAATAGAATGCACAAAGGCCATGTTTAAAAAATATGTGCAACCAGTCACGAGTGGTCAAAGGTCAGATAAAAGAAGCCAAAAAACCATTTACTGCAAAATTTTAGCACAAGAAAAATGTTTATGCCAGTGTGTAGGGCATGATCAGTAGTGATTAGATTCATGGTTAAGACAAAAAATATCAGTCTTAAGTGGACACATAACAAACATGACCATTGGCCAGTGTATTTTTGTGGGAGCTTGTGGTACTTGCCCACTGTGACGCTCAGGCTTATTTTAGGCCAGGTTATGTAACTAGTTCCTACTGTTATAATTCCACCATTTATTAAAGAAGTTTAGTTAAGATGTTTAACGGTATAATGACAGAAGCCAACCTGTTCTGAAATCAGATCTCACCTGTACATTCGATGATACTGTTTATGCATTACTACTATATCATGTGATTGAAGCCACGAAGACGAAATTTTGGCTGTTCAGTTCGCCCAGGTATTCCGCTTTAAGTTGTCGAGTTAAGCGGACGTTCACATGTCATAAAATGATGGTTAAGTAGTAATAGTGCTTGCTTGTAGAAAAGCGATCTGTCTACCTGGTTACGACAGAGACGATAGTTGCATTCTAGCAATGATACTTACCTATTGCTGATTATATTTTCCTGATGCTGATGATACATCACTTATTACAGATTGTACTTACCAGTTGTTGATGATATCTGCTGATGATGATGCTTACCCGCATTTACCTGACGTTGATGATACTGTCCTTGGTGCTTCCATGCTGTGATTACGAAATTGGTGATCCTTACCTTGTGACGAGTGCAGGAGCTTGGATGCTACCCTATTTTGGCGTCATATAAGTGGAGGCGAGGACGTCATCAGGAGTTTGGAGACGTTGTCCACGTAATCAGATCCATGAAGAGGTAGTGTAGCTAACCGTTCTATGGTGCACCATTTCTTGACGAAGCTCCTGGTGAGGAGATGACGCGGAAAGGGAGCAGGAGAAAAGTCGCTTGATGATGACAACACAGGACTAGGTCTGGTGAAAAGCGTTACGTTGTTCTTTTTTTCTTAGCCGGCTTAATCTTTATTATTACTATTTGTCTTGCAATGTAATTTGAGATATTCATTAAATTGTTATATTATTTTATTAATTCAGTGGTTTCTTCCCAGTGTTTTCGACTAAGTGTTTTATTCTTTACCAAAGGGTTACACTTAGGTCACGAGCCACCCATTTGCAATAACGAAACTTAGACTACATCGTCAAACCCAGTATATGCTAAATTTACTCTCAAGACAAAACAAATGCTGTCATAAATATCCTTACGACAAGATGCAAAGTAAGAAATTATATTACATTGTTTTAGTAATAGGTATCAAAACAGAACAGTCCTTAAAGTCATGAAAACGTTATGGATGACAACTTAAATCACTGCCTAATTTAAATAAATTGAGTACACGTTTTATACAAAATGTATTGTTTATTAAAATTAACAGCATGTCATACATATTCAATGATTTGTAATAATAAAAAGTCAGTCTTATAATCGTAGTAATAAATGCCCAAATGTAATTATAGTGTCACAGCAGATTACTGTTTTCACTGTTATTAACAGCAACTGACCCTTTTCAACAAATTATAAAGAAGTCGAAATCCACTCCATAATCCGTTTCGTCGTCTGAAGAAATGATCATTTTTTGTAAAATTAATTATGAAAAACGACGTTTAAAACACATTAATGTCACTTAACACTAGTTATGATAACGCCTAACTTATTAATTTTAAAGCTATATAAATTACGTGTATTGCGGCATATTTCTGCAATGACACATTTGACAAAGCTTAGAAAAAGCGCTCACTCACTGCCTATTGAAACTGGGCGGTATGGAAGACGTCCTATTCCTCGAGAGCAGCGTCTATGTGCCAAGTGAAATGAAGTCGGTGCGCATGTCATTTTCTACCATATTGCTCTAAACATAACAATGCCCACAACTTGCTTGTTACACAAACACACGTTCTATTATAGTCTTCTTCTTTTTAAAAATTGATGACAAACTAATTTGCATAATATAATCCCATGATGTCACTATTCAATGTGTTGTAGCTAATTTTGTTCGCATTTGTATGTAAAATTTTGTTGTTTGGTGCTTTTTCGGCCCTATTGGCCAAAAACTACTACTACTACTACTACTACTACCTACTACTACTACTACTACTACTACTACTACTACTACTACTACTACTACTACTACTACTACTACTACTTACTACTACTACTACTTACTACTACTACTACTACTACTACTACTCCTTACTACTACTACTACTACTACTACTACTACCACTACTACTACTTCTACAACAGCTACCACTACTGCCACCACCATCACCACTACTACATGTCTCGATTTAATATAGAGAAGCCAAAAATGATGCTGATCACTGAAATTAAGCTATTAAACTACACAGACAAAAAAACTAATAAAAATAGAGTTGGTGAATGATTGTTAGCAAAAAAGCTGTTATGAGTCGCAAATTGCTAGTGAAAATGCTAAATAAATACTGTCCCTGCAAATTGTAGAGGTCACGTACATATATCACATATTTTCAAATAAAGAATTATAATAATAATAGTTTATACGGAATCTCCAAATTATCATATTTTTATTTTCTATTCAAGTAAAAAATCTTTGCCGTCCTTGTGGTTATCAATGAAATCTGTTCTAACATCAGAAGTGTAATCATTTGACTCAGAATCATTCTGCAGCTTGTTGTGAAGCATCTGCTATTGTGGATCCATTATCACCAGCTGGCTCCTGACTGTACAATGTGCAATTCCATGGAATCTCAGCCTGTAGATTAACGAGCTTTTGAAGAAGCGTTGTAATGTCTACGTATACTGGTGTAAAGTGCAGCAAATTTGGCAGTTCCATTGTAAAACGGCTGTCTATGTGCCAGACCAATAATATCACTAACACCTGATTACTTTTTATTTTTACTAAACCGCTTAGAAAAGCATTTCGTTCTCACGCTCAGCACATTTTAGAATAAATTTGTAAAGTTGTTCATTACTTTATTCAATTGGAACAAAATCGTAGAAACTAGGGCACCAAACCATCTTAGGCTAGCATTGTCATAACACCACATAAAATTCGTATAAAACAAGCAGGGTAAAGTTAGTGAAGAAAAAAAAGGAAAAAACGATGACAAAAACCATCATTACAGGAGGTGACCACCCTACAACCCCAATAATTACTATCAAATATTTCTATATAATTAACAAGATTCTGTAGTTACGTTTCATTTCAATGATTCTCGGGGAGAGGAAAAACTTGTGTATCCAAGACATCACGCATCAACTGTACCAACTACATGTATATTGCACAATGTCGTAGTCATGCCGTAATGTCTGCAGACACCCATTGTCTTTTGCCTATAAACTCAATGGGCCTTTTAGGATTGCTGCTTCATTACCATACATATAGGTAATTTTACAGACGTGGGACATTCTGTAATTGTTGGAACACTGCTACCATCAGCTCAACATTAGATGGCATGCTAATAAGTAGTAATATTAAAAAGAGGTCCTGCTAATTTTCTGTGCTGATGCAGGTCAATTTTAATTGATTTTCTGCATAACTCTTAAAATTTCTTCCCTCCTTCCACGATGTGTATCTTTCAATGCGTCGAAAACGTTCCAGTTTGCTGTAAGATGCATCAGTCTTTCATTTCCATAATATCTACCTGCATTCCAAGCAATATAGTTTTCACCTTTGTGTGTATCCACTTGCAAAAAGAAAAATCCAAAATTTTTAACTAAACACCAAGCCTGAGCCATTGCTTCAAGATCACCACTTGGATTCAAAGCATCTCCATATCGTCCAAGTCCACTGTGTTCTATTGATGAATAACTGATTCCAAAATCGAACAATGGCTTCCCTTTTTCCAGATATTTTTGTGCCAGCTTTTGAGGTGAAATTGTGGTGATCCTGGGATGTGTTGACATTGGGTCGTTATAGTCTACTGTTGTTACATGTGATGCATTGAAGTTCAGCAAAAGAGCTTCGATCCAGGGGTGTATTGTTCCAATAACAAAGCCATCTTTTCCCTCAATTACCTCTTTGTACAAGCTCAATGCTTTTACAACATTTCTGCTTGCAGGGAACCCATAAGGCGAAATATTTTTCCCTTCCAACACGCTATTTTGTAATTTCGAAATAAATGAAGTGTTAAAGAGATTCTTTTTAGATTCAGGTAAGACCTCTGCAAAATACCAATTTCGTATGGGCATCTTACCATACATTGTAAATTCACCCAGCAGTTCTGGGGGTGGTTCTCGTGGAGGAGGCCACTGATCTGACGGGGTTTCTAAGAGCAGCCTTTTCATAGTCGCTTGGCAGTCATAATGTTTATGTAGCACTGGATAGTCTAGACCCACTGTTCGCCGGAAGTGTTGTGTGTTTATATCACAGGGGTCTCCACATGGGATATCATCTTTAGTTGAATAATTTAAAGAAAGTCTCTTGAAAGAATCTTCCGTAACCCTTTCCTCTTCATTAACAATAGTAATGTACATCATCTTGTATGTTCCCATAAATGTGCAAAATACAAAAATCGGGGCAAATAAAAGATTTCTTGTTCCTCGCCAGTAACACCTGTAATACAAAGCATAAGTGTTATTAGAACTAATTTAAATAACTTAAAACTGTAAAGACTGGCTGCTAAATATTAACCTGGTTTAATATTAATGGTTTAGCTTGTTAGCCTTGCTGAAGGACAGGTATGAATTTAGTTTAAGCATTATAATAATTATGCTTTCTTAAATATTTATAACAAAAGTTGATTTCTTCTCACTTGCATAACAACAAGTCTGAATGTAGTAACCTGAGTTTCTGCTAACTGTTTTTTGAAACTAGATTATCATTGTGACGAATTTGTACTAGCAGATAGTGTAATAATGGGCAACAGAAGGCGCGCAGATGCATATATGTTTTCTATGAAGTTGAGGTCACTAAGTTCTTAAAGGTTATCCACATGGTATCGACCACAATTTTTACATAGTATTGAGCATTAAATCTTGTAAAATGGAATTTATAACGGTGTTGCAGATGATATTTGAGTCATGGTTTCAGCTGGTATTGTGTTCAGTTCCTGGTGGAGAGTGTCGCGGGAAATGGCACGAATCTGTGTAACTTTATCGTACAGTGCTGAAGACTGCGGCTATTGTAGAAAAAGAGTTCTGTAGTAATTTTACTCGCTTACAACATGTGCTAAAAGGAAAGTAATTTACGATTATTGGCTCCCATTCTACAGACTGCACACCATGACTGAGTTGAGGTAGCCGTGAGTGGCTCATGTTTAGCCTGCAGTTTCTCCATAAAATAGAATAGACGTGAAGCCAAATGGCAACGGTACCTGCACAGCTGAAATTCTCTGTTCCAGGCACAGGGAAACACAAGTAAAGCCTAGTAGTGTAATTTGTTATGGTGCAAACAAAGCAGTTGTCACTTTTTGTTCAAAAATCTATTATTAATTTGTCTACAAAAGCAAATGTGTTACATAAGACTTTCTGCTATTTTACAAGAAAGTCTATTATGCGGGAGCACATTAGTATAATAATATGTCAAACAATGTAATCGTTGTTCAGGGAAAGCAGGTTTTCATGAACATGTATGAAATGCAGCAAAAACTCTGAAGTTGATCAGGTCCACTTGAAAGTTTTTTACTTCGTTTTTTCCACAATTGCATCTTCGGGCACCACACACATCAACTGTTTCTTAAGACTCAACAGAACGTTACAGGCATTTTGAGAAAATCCAAAATATACTGGAAGTTGGGGAAAGACGGACTGTGGCTATTATCTGCTAATAAGTTGTTAAATAACAATGATATGCTCACACATATTGGCACAACTACTTTTTCGTTTCTCGTATAACGTTTATTACAGTAGCACGTGTGTCAAGCATAACATAGGAACTATTAGAAAACTCGGAAAAGTTTGTAATATGGATTTTTATCTTTTTTGCGCACATGGAATAATCTACCTCATTTTGATGTAATACACTATAAGACTCTATCTTTAATTTATGGCTACGTCTAAAACACAATTTTATAATATTCACTCATATGGCAGCTTTAAGGTTTTAGAAATAGGTTGACAATAATATGATATTGGAACCATATCATATGCCGTGGATTGGCATTCTAATGTATGTAAAATGCAACATTATAATAGGCACGACAGCTGTTAGACAGGGTAATAATGTAACGTCTAAAACCCCGTGTATGGTCTTAACTTTTTATTTCCATGCTGTAACGTTTTATTATCAGTTTCTAGTTCTACATGTTTAATAAACTTTGCGCTATTCTCTGCATAAAATAAATTCAAAATCTTTTTAACTGAATTTAAAATCTTACTAATAATTAGAACCTTCCTATATCTGCTTCTGTTATGTCAAATTCTTGAGCATTTTTGATTTGATTGTGATTTGTGATTTAAGAAATGTCATTTGTGAAAAAAATGTATGTAGCCAGGTTTCAGCTTCAATTTTTGAACTTCAAAATAAAATTTTTCCTCTAATCCTTCCGTTTATTACCGGTGCTTCGATTCCGAAAACAAAGAAAAAAATTGGGTCAATAAACAAAAACTTTCTTCTAAACTTTTCGTATGATGTATGAACTGTTAAGAATGACTGATTCGTTAATATTATATTGTGTAATAATAATAATAATACTATTAAATAATAATAATAATAACAATAATAATAATAATAATAATAATAATAATAATAATAATAGTAATAATAATAATAATAATAATAATTATTATTATTATTATTATTATTATTATTATTATTATTATTATTATTATTATTATTATTATTATTATTATATTAATAATAATAAATAAATATATTAAGATACCAAGAATATTAATATAAGAGACTAGCCAAACCCCACAAAAAGAATTTTGTGCACAAATCAACACACAACCCACACCACACCACTCCACCTCATCACACCACACTGCACCACACCATACCACTCCACCTCATCGCACCACACTGCACCACACAATACCACCGCACCGCACCACACCATACCACCTACACCATAATACTCCACCACATCACACCGCACAGCACCACACCATAACACCACACTGCACCACACCACCCACCCACCTACACACCACACCACCCACACCATACCACTCCACCACATCACACCACACTGCACCATACCACTGCAGCACACCGCACCACCCACACACCACACAACACCACACCACCCACACCATACAACTCCACCACATCACACCACACTGCACCACACCATACCACTCCACCACATCACACCACACTGCACCACACCATACCACTGCACCACCCACGCACTACTCCACACCACCCACACCATAATACTCCACCACATCACACCGCACAGCACCACACCATAACACCACACTGCACCACACCACTCGCCCACCTACACGCCACACCACCCACAGCATACCACTCCACCACATCACATCACACCGCACCACACCATACCACTGCAGCACACCACACCACCCACACACCACACCACATCACCCACACCATACGACTCCACCACATCACACCACACTGCACCACACCATACCACTGCACTGCACCACCCACACACCACACCACACCACCCACACCATAATACTCCACCACATCACACCGCACTGCACCACAACACCCACACACCATGCCACCCACTCCATACCACACTACCCACACCACACCCCACACACCCTATCACCCCACCACACCATCCATAGCACAACACACAAAGCACACCACCACCACACCATATCAAATCCACCACCTCACGTGGTGATCATGATGTTAATGATGATGATGATGATGGTGGCAACGATGACGACACCTATAGCACAAGCACCAACTGCACAGCATTACAACAAAACCATTCCAAACATTTTTCACAAAGTTGAAACTATGTGCTATAATATAATAAATAGCAAAGGCCCCGCAAAAGATTTTGCGTGAAAAACCACGTGTAATCAATAATACGCGAACGTCCTACACAGTCCTCATTTATAACACAACGCCCGTAACATCCTGCCTACCGTTTGTTTAACTAACGCAAACCCGTAGCAGGCAGCTTTTTGCTGAATTAAAGTTATAAGATTACAGCAGAGTACAATGGATGACGTCACGACAATGCCTTTGCGTCTGCAGTTTTCTAAGTGAAAATTGCCGAAAATAGAACTCCTAATTAACTCGTTGATACTCCTCTCGGTGGACCTGCCCTAACATATAGCTCACATCATCGTGTAGCCCTGTCCTTCCTCTTTGTAAAGAGCCATATATCTCCTTCCGAGAGTCCCACCAGGCGCCGCTATTACGTTTTTTCCACAGGCTGTTTGGTCAAAATTTCGAAAAAATCGCGAGTTGTGTCCGGGAAAACGCCCGTTACGGGGCGCCGTGGCCCTCTCGCGAATTCTAAATACGCCTATGACACCCACGCTGAACGGGCTATCTATCCATGGCCAGCACCACCCATGACCAATTTCCGTTCCCTAGATCTCAGACGTATAACTTTTGCAAAAACGGCCGAAAAAGGGCCATTTTTGGAGGTTTTTCGCCCCCATTCCTCCCGGTGGGCCCGATTCGAAAAATAAACCCCCAATGAGACGACACTAGATCGAGACCTTTCGTTTGATATATAGATCGCAAATGGTGCCCTCCTCCGGGCTGTAGCCTCGAATCTTATATATATATATATATATATATATATATACCAAGAATATTAACATAAGAGTATAGATAATAATAATAATAATAATAATAATAATAATAATAATAATAATAATAATAATCATAATAATAACGATCATGATAATGATAATAAATGTAATAATAATAACAATATAAACCGAGAACTTTACCTGTCTAATCTTCCAAGTATCCTCATCCCCACTTCTGTCTAGCACAAAATCACGTACAATCAGTTGTTTACCCAAGAGCAGTCATGTTCGATCTGTAATGACAGTAACAGTTTGAAATCTTGTCAGTCGCTGTGTAACTTTTCTGCAATTCTGAGTTTAAAAATCAGAAGCAACTTCCGTATCATGTGATGTTCCTGAGAGTCTTTCCCTTATAGGAATTTTAATATAATAGGCCTGATTAGACGAGTCTGTGCATGCGAAAACACGAACCAAATATCTTATAGAAAACTATTTTCTTTCAGGTTTCGCCATGTTTACCGTTGCGTTGCAGCCTCTTCACAGCATCGTAGTTAAACGAAAATCAGATTTCGTACAATGAGTGAAAGTACCAAGACTTCTGCCCTGCAAATTGTTATATAAAGATTAAGGTTTGCGCAATATTGTTTATTGTTGTTGCTGTTGTTGTTGTTGTAAATGATATTTTTGTTGTTGATGATTTTTTGCTGTTGTTATTGTCATTGCCACTGTTTCTGCAGAATGGACATTTAGAAGTGGTTGACGTCTCGGAAAAATTAATCTGTCTAATTCGGTAAGAAACAGCAATTCTTCAAAGCGAGTAACATAATGTCAACTAAATCTTACACTCGAACCACCTCTAATCCCTCAAGAAACATTCAAATTACATCGAATAGCTTTCATTCGACTGCATTTACAAGAACATCGTTTGGAAATTGAAGCAGACAGGTGGAGCCACCAACAACGAGAACATAGATTATGCCCATGTGAATCTATACAAACAGAAAAACATATTAATAAGCTGTTCTCAAACTGATCACTTAAGAAGGCAGTTCACCGATGTAGACTTCGGATCATTAACTTCAATATTGTCTTGCAAAAATCATTTAAAAGTTGTTATCTTTTTCTGAAAGTGTTTGAGTAGTGTGTGTATACATTTAAGTTAAACTACATTGTGTGAATTAATAGTTTAATAGTGAAGCAGTGTTTGGATGTCGTGTAATGTAACTTTGTAAACACTGTGGAGTAATTCTGTGTTACCACACCATTGTTAAATATATGTTTTGTTGTAAAAAACTAGTCAACAAAAACTACTACTGCTACTAGCAAAACATTTACATCATTTTTTAGTTACATCATCAATTTACATCAATTTACATCATCAATTGTAGTTACAACTGTAGGAATGCATTGAGGCGGGAAAGGAATCTGCCATTACTGAATTTGAATTCATGAAAAGAAACCTGTAGATTGAGGAAGAAGCATTAGAAATGGCGATGAGTGCTCGTGAAGGCCATTCTAATAAGTTTCTTAAATTTGGTTGACTTAAGATAATCAAATCAACAAGAATTCAACTCGTTCGGTGAGTGAAAGATGATACCTCAATAATTAATAGTATAATAAAGTGTTTATTATCACGAAGACATTAGTCCGTTCTTTACACTGTTTCTGCAAGACTTACTCACAGGTAATTCAATAAAACCATCAAACAACTCTAAAAAGACACTGATATGACACTAAAATGGTGAATTCTTAACTGACCGTCCATTCAAAAAGACATTCCTTTCTCAAGTGAAAAGACGTGGGCGGATGTGGCGTGATGAGTATCAACCTACCGAAGAATTTGACGAAATTCCAGACTCTCAGTACGACTTGACAAAAAGCTATCCCAGTTATATATAATTGTTATGAGGGAAACAAAGTCATAGATCATCAATATTAAATCGGCTTCGGTCACAGTGACAAGCATAATACGACAGGGAGAGTACTGTTCAACCAGATGCTTTTTGCTGTCAATGTTAATGACAGAAGCCTTCTTAAGCAAACCAGTAAATTAACGACAATCATTGAGGTTGACCTTGAACAAAGGTCAGAGGTCAACACACAGCGGTCCCTTCCTCCCACATGAGTTCTGTGGGTTTCGTTATCCTTGCTTGTATATTTTTAGAGCTATTAAGCAAAACGTAACAGTGTAATATACACAATGAAGTTCCAGAAGCTTTGTTGTGGCAAAATCTTTATAACTACAAGTAAGCCTGCTAGTACGGTACAGTATGAAAAAATACTGTACTTGGTACATTGAAAAAATACCGTACAGTGCTTCCGTACAGTACCTGCAAAATTGAATCGTATCGCATTTGTACGATAAAATACGTTTCGTGCCCTAACTTACAAGTCTAACGAACTATTAAGCGAAACGTTTACAGAAAAAATAAGTTAACAAATAACTGTATTCGTCCTTAACAGTACCAAGTGTGTATCTGCGAACGTTTTGGAAATATAAGCCTCCAAAATGGAGGACCATTTCGTGACCTTTTAGTGACCTTTTACAAAAACGTCCAGAATGCTGTTGTTAGGAATCATTCCTGAACGTTTTGCAGCTGTATCCAGTCAATCCCCTTTTTTCTTCTCACAGACTACTAGTCTGTGGCCTCGATATATGCCATTTTGCGAGCTTTGTTGCTCGCGGATTTTTATTCAATAAAGAACAATGCTTAAACTTGTGTGTTTGACAAACTCGGCCCGGTCTCAGTGCAACAATCTACGCCAGACATAACAGATCAAACCAATAAAAAGCTGTGATTTTATCACTTATCATCTGGTATTAACCCGTTAACTATTACTTTGACTGGCATTGACTTCTCCATGCAAGATCTGTTGTGCGCGGGAAAATTTTGACTGCAACAATTTCCATCAGACAATAATGCAGAGATCCCAGGGCATTATTGATGTTCAGATTAAACACTAAGGCACTTTACAATCAGTCGATTTAATACTAATTAAGATAAAATTAATGTAGCAGCCATAAAACGACATGCAAAAGAATTGGCGATATTAAACAGTGTGTTGGGATTCTACTGTGATGGAGAGGCCAAGCAATGTAATCTGGTAACTTTTAAAGCACAGACTAATTAAAACGACTTCTAAACTTTTATGCATTTTAGTCAGAGCATTGAATGATTGAAAACAAAGTCATATATAGATAACTGTAGTAATTATCCAAATATGACCTAATGGTTAGTTTACCTTTAATTACGTTTGTTAAATTTAAAATCAAATGTGTCAGAAAAAAATGCAAGTTGAGAAAATGTGACGAAGCTCCGAAGTTAAATGAAGTTGAGTAAACACTTAATGATAACATTTCCTTTATGTGGAGAATGTGGTAGTAAAGAGTCTTAGCTCAGTACAAAGAACAATTGTCTTAGACAAAACATTAAATTAATGTCCATAGAAAAATACGAAAATGCTTTTTCTGATAAAAGTTGCTCAAAATAGGAACATCAGTGTCTATGTAGGAAAGCTGTCATATTCAAGGTTGGTCATTAACCAGAAACTCTCACGCTGGTAAAATTGCAGTAGGATCTCCTTAACCAGCTTTGCGTGAAGGAAGCAAACAGATTATTATAATTGTTCTTTGCGGGAGGGCGCAAGATGGGGTTTAGATAAATACTTCACCGAGATTTATAATTAAGCTGCTCTTTTGTGTGCAGAGAGCAGGTCTGAAGTGGTCAAAAGCGGGGCTCATTATTTTGTCGGCATTTTTCGACCATTATAGAGGAAATTGTTGAAGATTACAATCTTTCTTTGTGTGCAGGGCGTGAACTCAAATACTTTATGGGATTTACAAAACCATTATAAGCTGCTCTTTGAGTGGAGAAAGCATCTCAGGTGGTCTGTAATTTGTTTTATTCTAATCGTCGCAGCTTTGAGTGCAGGGCGTGAACTGCGTCTCAACTCAAATACTTTACAGGATTTACATTATAAGCTGCTCTTTGAGTGGAGAAAGCATCTCAGGTGGTCTGTAATTTGGCAAGTTTTATTCTAATCGTCGCAGCTTTAAAAGCAAAGATGAAGTAAACTAATCATACGCATCATTTCCCCTCAGGATTTAAAAAAAAATCGCAGGTGCAAACTGGATTGACAAGTAGCTTTTGTAGAGTGAAAATTAGGGGTGGAATATTCTGCCAAAAAAGGAGCGCACAAAGACAAAGAAACGATTACTACTTCAATTATTAAATTATTAATTATGAAATTAAACTGCGCAAGCATGCAATTTTCAGTTGCTCAACTAGAAGTTTTTTAATGTGTTGAACAACTAAAATCCATGAAAGCTTGCAGACATATGCAACTAAAAATTGCGCAAATTTCAGTCTGCGTCTGAAAAGTTTAGTTGCTCAACTGTTTTACTTGAGTGAGCACAGACAGGCAATTTTTACCAAACACAATTGTTAAAGGAAGACAAGATGATTTTTAACATACTACCCCATTTTCAATTCCGATAAAAGTATACATTTTAACACAATTGATACTGCAAAAATATTTCTGATAATTAAATTATAAATTAAAAACTTGATTAATGGCGGGCGAGCACAACTATTGATGAAATCACAAGTGGTCAAAGGGGGGGGGGGTCATTATTTTCTGCGCTTTTTCCATCATTACTGAATTCCTGACGGAGATTATTGAAGATTAAAATCGTTCTCTGTGCGCAGGGCGTGAGCCGCGTCTCAGCTAAACAATTTCAACTAACCTCCTCTTCGTGTGTAGAGAGCAGGTCTCAAGTGGTCAAAAGCGGGGGTCAATATTTTCTGCGCTTTTTCCATCATTACTGAATTCCTGGGGGAGATTATTGAAGATTAAAATCGCTCTCTGTGCGCAGGGCGTGAACCGCGTCTCAGCTGAACACATTTCAACTAACCTCCTCTTCGTGTGTAGAGAGCAGGTCTCAAGTGGTCAAAAGCGGGGGTCATTATTTTCTGCGCTTTTTCCATCATTACTGAATTCCTGACGGAGATTATTGAAGATTAAAATCGTTCTCTGTGCGCAGGGCGTGAACTGCATCTCCGCTCAACACATTTCAACTAACCTCCTCTTCGTGTGTAGAGAGCAGGTCTCAAGTGGGTAGAAAGCGGGGGTCATTATTTTCTGCGCTTTTTCCATTATTACTGAATTCCTGGAGGAGATTATTGAAGATTAAAATCGCTCTCTGTGCGCAGGGCGTGAACCGCGTCTCCGCTCAACACATTTTAACAAACCTCCTCTTCGTGTGCAGAGAGCATGTCTCAAGTGGGTTGCAAGCGGGGAGGGGGGGTTGTTCTTTTGAAAGATTTTAAAGCATCACAGCCTTGTGAGTGAAGTTGAAGTAAACTAATCATACAGGAAACAGAATTAAGTAAAGAGAATTTAAAAACTATTTATAAAAGGTCACAAACTGCTGGGTCAAAATAGTTTTGTATTGTTTTACCGCCCCGTTCCCCCGCCAAGTTCGAAACAGGGCGAGAGGAAGCGGTTCGAAAACTACATCCTGGAACGAGGTTAATAATCCAAACAACTGGGAGAAATTTACCAGCTTTGAAAGAGCGGCATAAGCCCCGTCCAACATATTTGACTAACTTTGTCAAATTTAAATGTTAATATTTGAAAGAATCTTTGTAATAGAAATAAACAAATAACTGATTAAAAATAAAACAAAAAAGAGAGTCTACCCTTGAATGCTTACCACTCCCTCACATTGACACCGAAACTGTTGGGAGACAAGTCCTGGAAGGGGAGGTGCAGGCTTGTCCTGTTTGGAGGTCAAACTCCAGCAACCACTGGACTAAAGGAAACAGAATGAGGCACTTATATTTATAGACTTTGCACAGGTGAAATAGGCAGGTATTTGAATTTGAGCCAATCAGAAGGTAGGATTTTATGCAGGTAAGATTATTAAATTTTGATCTCCAGGGGTGAAATTTTGAAATAAGTTTGATACCCAGCGCATACTCAGAATCCTTGAGTGATTGAAAGTTTGAAAGCAAAACAGGACTAAGCTCAGCCCTGCAACAATAGACTCATGCAGCAAATGATACAAAAATGATTACAAGCACCATATCTTCATGGATTTTTTATTTTCGACTTTTTAAACATTTCATACTGTGCTGCACGCTTAAAAAAATTCGTCGACATACTTGCATAACTTATTATTATTATTATTATTATTGTTATCATTATTATTATTATTATTAATATTATTATTATTATTATTATTATTATTATTATTATTATTATTATTATTATTATTGTTATCATTATTATTATTATTATTAATATTATTATTATTATTATTATTATTTTTTATGCACACGAAATAAATACATGAGAAAAAAGTAAACAGTGAAATTTTATAGCTATAATCAATATGAAGTTTGTGTCTACCACTGTGTGCCATATGTGACAGCAAGGAACTAAATCCTTGGACTGGCCACTGCCTGTCATACATCAAGTAGTTGAGCTAAAAAAAATTACGCATTAAGAAATTATACAAAAGAAACAAAAGTATAAGAATTTACAAAATACTAACAATTTACAAAAATTTACAGTTTATTTAAATCTACAAATAGGAACTACGACGAACTGACAACGCAGCGTTACCCACGCATAAAGTCACCTAAAATTAAAGCTTTAAAAGGGAAGAAAAGGCTATTTTAAAATATACCAAAAAAACGTTCCATACAAAGTTGTATTTCTTTGTGTTACACTAACCTGCTTGAAAGACTTATGTAATTCAAAAAGAAAATTCTTAATAATTTAAAAAAGTTCGCGCCACCTGGTAAAACGACACTGACATGCCATCCCAGTGTGCACCACTGATTCACCAAAATCATATTATTGATGTTATTAACATATAAATTAATTTAAACGTTTACATAGTTAGTGAAGAGTACGCCAAGAAGGCTCTGATTATTCTTTCAAACTTTACTCAATGTCATCAAATGTTATTCAAAACAACACCCACAAATGGCAACACCAAACGGTCATCATTGGACTTTAAATTTACAAGTTTTATACTGCGTTACTGCTAACGCAAGCTCTTTGCGTAATAAGACATCACGAAAGTGATATAATATTTCAAGACGCTTTTTATAAATTATTTATGAAAAGTGGTTTCTCGTGCTTTTAAAGCCGCGTGTGTAGAACTGTGCACTACGTACCTACTGTACCAGCTATTTTTTAGCTTTCTGTTCTTTATCATTATTATTATTATTATTATTATTATTATTATTATTATTACTATTATTATTATTATTATTATTATTATTATTATTATTATTATTATTATTATTATTATTATTATTATTATTATTGCTATTATTATCACTAACATGTACCATATACGGACCGTGTTTTAACAATATTTAACTATTACTTAGGTTTTTTTATATTAATATGCGTCGTTTGAATGAATTTTATTAGAAAAATACATTTTATTGTTTAACTATGATTATGTTCGTTTAATGATAATGACGTTGTTGATAATGATGACAACAATGGTGACAGCATGTATTTAATGCAAGGAATGAAAGCAAAGATAAAACTTTTTTAAAATCTTTTTATTTGTTTGAGATATAATTTCATTGTTGCTTGAGATCAACGAACAAAGAAAAGATATCATAGCCGTTGCCGTTGCCGTTGCAGTTGCTGACATTGTTATTCCTACTATCATTATTTTAGTTGCTGACATTGTTATTCAAATTATCATTATTTCAGTTGCTGACATTGTTATTCAAATTATCATTATTTCAGTTGATGACATTGTTATTCCCACTATCATTATTTTAGCTGATAACATTGTTATTCCCACTATCATTATTTCAGTTGCTGACATTGTTATTCCCACTATCATTATTTTAGTTGCTGACATTGTTATTCTCACTATCATTATTTTAGTTGCTGACATTGTTATTCCCACTATCATTATTTTAGCTGATAACATTGTTATTCCCACTATCATTATTTTAGTTGCTGACATTGTTATTCCCACTGTCATTATTTTAGTTGCTGACATTGTTATTCCCACTATCATTATTTTATTTGCTGACATTGTTATTCCCACTATCCTTATTTTAGTTGCTGACATTGTTATTCACACAATCATTATTTTAGTTGTAACATTGTTATTCCCACTATCATTATTTTAGCTGATAACATTGTTATTCCCACTATCATTATTTTAGTTGATGGCATTGTTATTCCCACTATCATTATTTTAGTTGCTGACATTGTTATTCCCACTATCATTATTTTAGTTGACGACATTGTTATTCACACTATGATTATTTTAGTTGCTGATATCTCCTTCCGAGAGTCCCACCAGGCGCCGCTAGAGCGTTGTTTCTGCAGGTTGTTTGACCAAAACTTTTCTAAGAAATCGCGAGTTGGGTCCGGGAAAACGCCCGTTACGGGACGCCGTGGCCTTCTCGCAAATTCTAAATACACATATGACACCCAGCGCTGAACGGGCTATCTATCCATAGGCAGCACCTATGGTCCGTTCCCCTTCTTCAGATGTCAGGCATATAACTTTTGCAAAAAACGGCCAAAAAATGGCCATTTTTGGAGAGAGAGAGAGAGAGAGAGAGAGAGAGAGAGAGATTGGGGGACAGACATAGAGAGAGACTGACAACGGTAGAACGAGAGAGAGAGAGAGAGAGAGAGAGAGAGAGAGAGAGAGAGAGAGAGACAGAGAGAGAGAGGGGGGGAGAGGACACACAGAGAGAGAGAGAGAGAGAGAGAGAGAGAGAGAGAGAGAGAAAGAGTTGGAGAGAGAGAAAGGGAGAGAGAAAGAGTTGGAGAGAGAGAAAGGGAGAGAGAAAGAGTTGGAGAGAGAGAGAGAGAGAGAGAGAGAAAGAGTTGGAGAGAGAGAGAGAGTTTGAGAGAGAGAGAGATAGAGTTGGAGAGAGTGAGCGAGAGAGAGAGAGAGAGAGATAGAGTTGGAGAGAGTGAGCGAGAGAGAGAGAGAGACAATCCAGTGTCCTTGAGCACAGGGTTGGGGCAATGACATTTAAGGATGAAGACAAAGATTGCTCTCACTGTTTGGATTCTATAGCTTGAAAAATGCATTTATCCTCCAACCTATTAGTGGCAGAGGGAGAATATTTTCTTGCCGAGCAAATATTTTGCAACGCTAATTTTCTAAAGAACAGAAAGTTTGAGAGCACTCATCCCCAGGGAGGAGAGCTAATACCTTAAACCTATTAGCGGCAGAGAGCGCTTATTTTTTCTAGCCGTGCAAATATTTTGTAAAGCTAGTTTTCTAAAGAACAGAAAGTTTGAGAGCCTTCACCCCCAGGGACGAGCTAATACCAAAAAAGCTTAGTGACAGAGAGCACTTGTTTCTACCTGGGTGAATATTCAGCATACCTAATTTTCTAAAGGACAAAAGGTTTGTGAGCGCTCACAGCGTGGGAAAAGCTAATCCGTCCAAAGAACTGTTTACCTTTGTGATGATTGTCATTACTTTCGCAAATAAGACCCAGGCGGTTGAGCATCCAGCAAAGCTAATATTCTAAATAACAAAAAAAAAACTTACAAGGACTCACCTGTGGAAAAGCAAATAAGAGTTCAGAATTATTTACCTTTGTGATGAGGGGCAAGACGTTATTACACTAATCCTTCATTTCAGCGTCTTTTTGAAAGGTAAGCGACCTGTATGGGGACACAGAAAGAAACAGTCTCTTCCTTTTTATGTAATTTCAAATGACATGCAGACGTACAAGGCTCATTTTTATTTTATCATCATCATTATCAATATTATCATTACATCCCACGGGAGCCAAAGATCGCATTTAAGGAACCATTCTATCATAGGACGTACAATTATTGCAGCAAAGTAGTTCTCATGTTGCAAACAATAGTGCGTTTTTCGACAAAATTTCCTAAGCCTTAAATATCTTACCTGGAGGGGGGGACACCATAGCGTTTCATTTTAGGTAAAGAGGGAAATCAGACACAAAATATTTGTCCTTTGAGGGCTGTCAGTGGTCAAATTAAAAATGGCCGCCATTGAAAATGGCAAACTCTCCAAATCGTCATTAATTTGCCAATATTAACCTAGAACTTCAACAATAAAGCATTTAAATTTGTTAAATTTTATTTACAATCTACTAAAATACATCATACCAAGTGCATCATATCAATGGTAGCACGATTGCGCACACCATGAGGTCGTGGGTTCAACTCCCGACTGAGTCATGGAAAAATGTTACCACTCGTTCTGCGACCAAGCACGTGGGTTATGATAAACGGAAACAAGTTACTTAAGATGTTATTGCTGGACTATGAATATTCATAAACGAAATTAATAATTTTATTATTATATCTTGAAAGAAAATTTCAATGATTTTTGAGCCCGATTCTTAAGTAACCAGTTTTTTGGAAACGGATCATTTAAGTCAAATATTTGACAACATTTCAACTAAAAAGATTTCCCTAGATCCGTAGATACAGGCGTTGTAGCTGTTATTCTCCCCGCACACTGAACGGCTCGTTGGAAAGGATCGTTTGCGTCCTTGGTAGCGACTATAACGCTTCTTTTCCACATCAGTGCGATATTGATGTTTGTGAAGTGAATATTCAAGTAGTTATTAAATCATTAAAGTTAATGCCCAGTCATTTTTTATAATTATGAAAAACAACAACTTAAGGCAGGAAATAAAGAATTAAATCTAATACCCCAGTTTTTGTGCGCGCAATTACGTGAATTAATTAATAAAGAGTTAAATCTTATCAATTTGAACATTTGCGGTACTGTATCTGCACACGCCAAACTGCGGCTGCGTATTTTGAATGACGTCACAGCAGGATTGACATAAAAGCATTATGGGATGTCTGCGCCTGTTTTCTGCGTAGTAAATGATACATGAATAAATAAACGCTTTATTTTACAAATATAAACCCAAATACAATTAACAAATACCAAACATAAATAAATAACGCATACAGTAAGCAGCATACATGATACAGTAGCTACTGTACAGCTGTCATGTGTTGAACTGTTGCTAATACATGTTTGTTTGCAACTTTTTTGTATGTTCTACGTGAGCAAAATATACCGAGATTCCGACCCGGAAGTGGACAGTAAATGGCTGGCAATGGTTTCTTGCACGTAAACCAGATCTTATAGTTTCTTGCCTTGATGTCATTAATAAATGGCCGCTCGACCGCTGAATTGCGTATACACAGCAATTTGTGTACGTGAAATCCCTGAAGGCCTAATTATTATTATTCACATGATTATTTTATTATTTTACAAAAGCAAATGTAATATCATTTCAACACGTGTTCTTCAATCATGTGTTCTTTAAACTTTTGCTAAAATTGTTGGTGAGGCTGGACTTTTACTTTAAAACATCTGTAGTAAGCGCGGGCTTTTCTGTATACACTGATGATTAAGTACGCTTACACAGTCTGTAATTAGTAGGTCTGAGTGTCTGACAGAGAAATACGTTTTATTTGTCTTTTGGTATTTTATTCATGACATGTTATGACATTAATATGATCAACAAACATCTGGAAAATGCAGATTGTCATCTTGGTGTTGCAATTGATACGCTCAAAAAGCTTCATTGTGAATGAAAGAGTACAGGAACTCTGGTTTTTCAAGTGCTGCCACTGATGCTAAAGAGCCTGCCAAAGAACATGGGATTCCCTCTTCATTTATGCAACGTAGGGTGCGCTGGTGCCCAAGAATGTTCACCCACAAGGGACATGGTGATATGTCTTCAATCCCTGAAGAATTGCTTGGAAAAGGATTCTTCAACACTGTTACCGACAGTGCGATAGTTAACCTGGACAAGCGATTCAAACAGCTTTTAGAACGCCAGAGTAAATTTGGATTTTTATAATAGCTTTTGGCATCTCAAAAAATCTGAATCTGCAAGAAAAACTGCAAAGATTTGTAAAACATACTGAGTGACTCAACAGTGTGTCTTGATGAGAAGCATGCTATGCTTGTTGATCATGCCTCTGAAGTCTATGCAGACCTAGAAATCTGCATGGGAAGTTTTATGCATACTGATGCTTTTGAAAATGGCATAAAGGACATAGTGTTGCATTTCACTGAAATGTACACTGAAGCATTTCCAGGTGAAATTCCGAACTACATACATATTGCCTGTCATTTCCCTTTCTGGTACCAGAATTTTGGTGTTTTAGTAGCATATAAACTGCAATCAGTTGGGCATGCTAACCATTATTACGCAAAAATGTTTTAGCAACTCGAAATACGACTTAAAGCAAGCCGTGCAGCCATTTAATAGAGTTAAATTAACGTATGATTATTAGACGTCTCTGTTTAGTATGCATGTTAGGTAGCAATTAATTATTACATTTTTACACTTATATTAGTTACATTGATTTTCAAAACAATCACAAACAGGCTATTAAAGCAGTGTATTTCAAACATTGGTGCCACTAGCATTTGCTTAAAATGAAAAAAAAGTATAATACTATTGTATTACAATATTCAATTACAAACCTGCTTGATAAGAAAAGAGCTCCAAATCAGGTTGGTATAGATTATGCAAACCTCCACGAATCGCTGGAGCCAATGTTTTATAATAAAAGGAAAAGATTTTCTTACGTTTTGCAGTTTCGTATTTCTTTGGAAATAAATCTACTTCATTAAATTTTAACAACTTCTTCAATAGTTGCATATCTTCCGCCATAGTCTCGTATTTACCAATGAAATCATAATTAATCCTGCAAGGATCACACAAGTTCACATACGTCTGCCAGTGCTGATTCGCACGTTTGCCCTTCGTTTTTAAAACATATTCAAGAAACACATCAAAAGTTATGTTCTGGTTAGTCATACTTCCTTGATGCTGTGTTATAATGGCTTCGCGAACCGATTTAAAGTTTGGATCTCCAATAACAAACTTGTCATAGAATGCAGAGTAAAGTCTGTCCAGTGGATGTCGAACAAATACAATCTTGTAATATGTGTCAATAATGCGTTTACGATCTGTGATGCTGTATTTCAACAAGGATTTGTTGTTGTAGGATTTGTTTACATGAACTGCTAACTGTTCTATGTGCAATATCTCCTGCACGTTTGGATGATCTGCCAGAAATAGAATTCTTTTCCAATTCGTGCTCGCAATTTTAGGTATCCAGCAAAACAGCATTTTATACTTTCCATTGACTAGAAGGTATTTCATTTGCTCTCGTGATGAAAGTTCAGAAAAGTAAGAATTCCCATATTGCCGACATATTTTAACTTTTCTGCGGATCCGTTGTTCAACAGTCAAGTGTAAAACACGTTCTGTTTCTTTAAGCGGTTTTTCTTCTTCTGAACTGGTAGCAAAAAACCAAGATTTTTCAAGGCATCTGTTCCGTGTGCACTCTTGGTGTAACGCAAGACTTATAAGAGCGCCAGTAGCAATCAGAATAAATTTTCTAATTGATAGTTTGTACATCATGTCTGTAAAAATGGCTGTAATAGATAACATTTATTTTGATGCCATGATGCAGATTTTATTTAGTAAGGCAGACATAAACCTTACGTGCTTTTAAATTATATTTTTTGTTCTGAAACTAGAATAGCAAAATTTGACACATATCGGTAAAAATTATCTGCAGACACCAAGTTAAAGCTGCCACTACGTTGCGGAAATCCGATTTTCAAGTTTCTTGCTCAAATCTGCAATTTGCGCTCAAAGCTCAAACTAGCAAGTTGTACAATGTACATGCGTATACGATTTAGATAAACCTACTTGTCACAGGTGTTACGAATTTTGATTGTTCCTTGGCAACATTGTTTGCCAGAGAATAATAGTAGTAGTAGCAGCAGCAGCAGCAGTAGTAGTGGTAGTAGTAGTAGTAGTAGTAGTAGTAGTAGTAGTAGTAGTAGTAGTAGTAGTAGTAGTAGTAGTAGCAGTAGTAGCAGTAGTAGTAGTAGTTGTGGTGGTAGTAGTAGTAGTAGTAGTAGTAGTAGTAGTAGTAGTAGTGGTAGTAGTAGTAGTAGTAGTAGTAGTAGTAGTAGTGGTAGTAGTGGTAGCAGTAGCAGCAGCAGCAGCAGTAGTGGTAGTAGTTATAGTTGTAGTAATAGTAGTAGCAGCAGCAGCAGCAGTAGTAGTAGTTGTAGTAGTAGTAGTAGTAGTAGTAGTAGTAGTAGTAGTAGTAGTAGTAGTAGTAGTAGTAGTAGTAGTAGTAGTAGTAGTAGCGGTAGTAGTAGCAGTAGTAGCAGTAGTAGTAGCAGTAGTAACAATAATAATAATAATAATAATAATAATAATAATAGCAATAGTAATAATAATAATAACTAGCAATACCCCGCCAAAAAATATTTGCATATAAATACACGTATAATCAATAATACGCGAACATTCTAACTAGTCCTCATTTATAACGCAAAGCCCGTAACATCCTGCCTACTTTTTGCTGAATTAAAGCTATAAGCTTATAGACAGAGTACAATGCAATCGTCAACGTCACAACAATGCCTTTGGGTCAGCAGTTTTCTAAGCGAAAATTGCCGAAAATAGAACATGTAATTAACTCGCAAGTACTCCTCTCGGTGGACCTGCCCTAAAATATAGCCCACATCGTCGTGTAGCCCCGTTTTTCCTCTTTCTAAAGAGCTATATATCTCCTTCCGAGAGTCCCACCAGGCGCCGCTAGAACGTTTTTTCCGCAGGCTGTTTGGAAGATTTCAAAAAAATCGCGAGTTGGGTCCGGGAAAACGCCCGTTGCGGGACCCCGTGGCCCTCTCGCGAATTCTAAATAGGCCTACTACACCCACCGCTGAACGGGCTATCTATCCATACCCAGCACCACCCTCGACCCGTTCCCGTTCTCTAAATCTCAGCCGTATAACTTTTGCAAAAAACTGCAGCCTTTCATATAGGAAATGAATAAGAGAATGGACGAATGAAATATTAGATGATTTTTGTGTGAAAAACATCCCGCTATATCGAGCTTATGGTAGAGACGCATAAAAACGATAAAAACCCGAAAAAAAAAATTGATGTTTGCGTAAGATTTTAGACTCCTGATTCCGCATAGTGAAACTCTTTTGACTAAAGCTTGTTCTAGTGGTGATAATAAAAAACTCGAAAGCTATCAGCAAGCTCCGCAAAACGGAGACTTACACATTCATCTTTAAACTCAAGGTTGCTGAAAACTTACGAGGCGACTGACTGGAATTCAAAACTGTTGTTAGTAATATACTTATGAAATATGACTTGATTTGGTTACACAACTGATCGTACAAGATAATGAAGTAGACTGAAACCAAAATGAGGATTCTTAGACGATTGGACAGGTAATGACATCACTTTAATTTATTATCAATTAATGTAATCATACCTCAAACGAAAAGTCACGAACATAGTGTCTCCTTGGTGATCGAATAATATTTTTCGTTTGATTTTGATATCGGCGCCATCGGCAATAACCAGTGGGGGGGGGGCAGAATTTGTCAACTTGTTTTGAAATTTAAATATAGAAATTGAAACCTATCAAGTTTTTTCACAAATCACAAATTAATTGAAAATGATATGGAAACGCTATAATTAGTAGTATAATGTCTTCAATTGAATTCAAAAATGATTTCAGTTCATTAGAAGCGAACCACAGCACTAATTATACGTACATGTTCACACAGCACTAATTATACGTACATGTACACACAGCACTAATTATACGTACATGTACACACAGCACTAATTATACGTAAATGTGCACACAGCACTAATTATGCGTACATGTACACACAGCACTAATTATACGTACATGGTCACACAGAAATTAATAGCAAAATGACAGTAAAAACATGAGACTTTACACCGGCATTCAGGCTACATTTTATATTAAACCTATTTAACAACCGTAATGCACACTATAATGATGAATGTCTACACACATTAGAATGCAGGTCTACTATGTAAGATATGGTTTCAATATGGAATTTCTTTCGATCTACATCTAACCTTTGAAAACTTCAGCATAAAGAATTTACTTATTTTCAACCTACTAAGGTCTTTGCACGTTGCCCCATGCGAGTGATAGGTATATATCAAATATTACATTAAAATGAGGGAGTTTATTTTTACACACACGTCTGTGCGATGCTGGAAATATGCTGTATAGAGTAAAACCCGTATATTGGATGTTTATTTTTCTGTACTTTCAAATCGTTCCAAAGTTATGTTTGAGCCACATACAGGAACAATGAAAACTCAATATTATACGAGATGAAGAAAAAGTAATTTTTTAGCACATTTCAGGTTTTCTAATTAGATTTTGTTTGCAAATATCGCAGTTAATTATCTATATCAACGTTACTACAAAAATGTCAAACTTTAAACTTCCTATTATGTAAAGTTATTATTGCAAATCAAATGGATGCGACTGGAGGTGTCAACCGGGGTATATTTTATTACTTTGTCTATATCTCTCGAATTTTAGAAGGATATGTTCTTACTTTTTATCATATAGCGCTTACTAATATAACACAGAATTTCAGTATTGAGTTGTTGCTTTAGATAAACAATTAACATAAGCTCAAAGATCTTTTTGCATACTTGTAATAACAATTCTACAACTAAATAACAGAGATGATTATTACTCCACTTTCATTTCTAAATACCACGCGAAAGGCAGGGTAAAATATTCAGTGTGTTGAAGTAAAACTCGACAAGTTCTAAGGTAAAAATTCATGTTTCAAATTTACCGCTGTGCTCACGCATGAGCTATAGAACGTGTGTAGTTCGTCACAAACTAAAATATCTGAACCGAGAGATACAACACCTGTTTTTGTGCAACTCTTTCCAAAATGCAGGCGCTGGTGTCCGTCTAACTAGTGAATGGCAAAATGCATGTAACAACGAAGAACTAGTGGCGCGAATGCGAAATTGTGTTTGTGAGGTAATAATTCTTTCACGTAAGTCACAATATGTTTTCTACAGTTTAAGATTGACCTACAGTTTTGACCTATAGTTTAAGATTAGGTTCGGTTTTGCTTTAAGAAACAGTTAATGTGCTTGGCGCCCGGCTATGCAGTTATGTGTAGAATGAAAGAAAAAAGGTTGTCAGGTAGCTTCACTTAACTTCAGGATTTTATACAGTTCCCGAAAAGGTTCCCGAAAACTTGCTCACATTAAACAGCGATTACATTATGTTTGGGATATTATTATATTATTCTGCTTCCCACATGACAGGCTTTCATAGAGATTTATACACATAACACGTTTGGTTACTTTAGACAAATTAAAAATAAAGTCTGAAGAATAACAGACAATTGGGTTATGTGCACCATAACAAATTACAGTACCACTCGTGTAAAATTTCTTGGTGCAGAGAAACTCATCTGTCCAGATTCGACACCTCCATACGTTAATTCCAAGAATATTGGTGAAATCAAAACTAAACTACAAAACGGTGTGAACAATATATGTCAATGGATGTCAGCTAGTAAAAGGATCCTTAATGTAGTAAAAGCTAAAAAATGATAGTGTGTAGTGCCCAAAAGCGAGCCCGTGCAACCAATTCACTAGATCTTGATATAAAAGTAGTGGCACCACGTTAGAGGAAGTTCGCGCAGAAAAGCTACAATTTCTCTTAATGATCATCTTATCCGGCAGCACCAAATGACTAAACTTAGAAGTTTGGTAGTTGAAAAGGATGGGATATTCAAAAAAGCACGTCCCTACATCAATGCTACATTGGCAAAACTACTCTACAATGCTACGGCACTGCCACAGAAGTTATTGATTGCAAAATGCCCGCGAAGCTGAAACACAAATTCCAAAAAAGAAACTTTCTTTGCAAAACACAAGCAAGCGTCTGGTGGGCAGTTGTGTTTAACTAAATTTAGACATGAATATAGCAAAGCAGTCTGAGGAGCTACTGAGGGAAATTTTGGTTTAATTTATTTCAACAACCAGCTTGTACCTATGATGCATTTGTGCCTTGTTGTGTTTAAAATATATACGCGTGCAAATAATGTGTTTTAATGTAATATATAATATCTTATCACTCATGTATTGGTAAATTTTAATGTATAATTTGTACTGTGATTTATATTTCAACGCTTTTAAAACTATAAAAACTATAAAATTTGTGAAACTGCATACGATTTTAGCCTTATATTGTATTTATAATTTATTACTGTGCGTAAGTTTTGTTTTGTTTAAGTTTGGTTGGTATTCAGTTAAGCAAGTAGCTGTTGCTTTGATGTGATATTGGTGATGTGAAACTTGTCTAGCCTTTTGTTGCTTTTGTAAGGGCCCCAGTTGTTTGTCTCTTTTTGTTGTTTGTGTGTGGTGTCCATGTCATTCTAGTTTAATACCAAAACCCATAAAACACCTATATAAAACACGCGTTTACTCAATCAGCTTAAACAATCTGCATGCTAACTTAGCGGAATAGATAAAAGTCAACCGAAAGCAACAAATAATTAATTAATATGCGTGATAACAAGGTTGCTCCCACTAATTAGCCAAGTGGTGAGTTGTTAGGTCTTATATAGTCTCCCAGTGTGTTCGTACCGATTTGCTTGGTCAAACAGGGTCTGAATATTTTTATAGTCAAATAGGAGTTTACATAACTACACATGAATGCACTGAGGGCAAGTGTATCATTGCAGAAGTAATGAAAGATTTACATGTTCTTCAAAACTTGTAGAAAGTCGGGTTATTCACACTGTGATAAAACTGAACACTTTTCACTTTGTTCAGAAAGTCATCTTATTCTTTGTATTACAGGTGTTACTGGAGAGGAACAAGAAATCTTTTGTTTGCCCCAATCTTTGTGTTTTGCACATTTATGGGAACATACAAGATGATGTACATTGCTACTATTAATGAAGAGGAAACTGTTACGGAAGATTCTTTCAAGAGACTTTCTTTAAATTATTCAAATAAAGATGATATTCCACCTTGTGGAGACCCCTGTGATATAAACACAGAACACTTCCATCAGACAGTGGGTCTAGACTATCCAGTGCTACATAAACATTATGACTGCCAAGCGACTATGAAAAGGCTGCTCTTAGAAACTCCGTCAGATGAGTGGCCTCCTCCACGAGAACCTCCCCCAGAACTGGTGGGTGAATTTGCAATGTATGGTAAGATGCCCATACGAAAGTGGTATTTTGCAGAGGTCTTCCCTGAATCTAAAAAGAATCTCTTTAACACTTCATTTATTTCGAAATTGCAAAATAGAGTGTTGGAAGGGAAAAATATTTCGCCATACGGTCTTTTTGCAACCGGCACTGTTGTAAAAGCATTGAGCTTGTACAGAGAGGTAATTGAAGGGAAAGTTGGTTTTGTTATTGGAACAATACACCCTTGGATTGAAGCTCTTTTGCTGAACTTCAATGCATCACATGTAACAACAGTAGACTATAATGATCCAATGTCAACACATCCCAGGATTACCACAATTTCACCTCAAAAGCTGGCACAAAAATATCTGGAAAAAGGGAAGCCATTGTTCGATTTTGGGATTAGTTATTCATCAATAGAACACAGTGGACTTGGACGATATGGAGATGCTTTGAATCCAAGTGGTGATCTTGAAGCAATGGCTCAAGCTTGGTGTTTAGTTAAAAATTTTGGATTTTTCTTTTTACAAGTAGATACACACAAAGGTGAAAACTATATTGCTTGGAATGCGGGTAGATATTATGGAAACGAAAGACTGATGCATCTTACAGCAAACTGGAACGTTTTTGATGTAGTGAAAAATACGCGCCGTGGCCGGAGGGAAGAAATTTTAAGAGTTATGCAGAAAATCAATAATTAAATGTGGATCTGCACCACTGTAGAAAGTTATACAGACGTCTTGTTGCCTTCTTACTTTTTAGTATGTCATCGTATCTTGTGCTGAAGGTTGCTGTGTTACAATTACAGAACATCCCAAGTCTGCAAAATTACCTATTAGCTCCAGCAATCCCGAAAGCCCATTTGCGTTTAGGAGTAAAACACAATGGGCGCTTGCTGACATTATTTTATTATGGCATTACTATAGCATTGTGCAATATTCAGTACAGCTGGATTTGAATGCATGAGTTTTTGCACATCACTAGAGGGAAATGGAACTACAGAGTCTGGCTAATTATATCATGTATTTCCTCTACAAGTTAAACACTCAGTGTGCTACCAATAAAAGGTTAATCCTCTAGAATTAGATGAATGAAACTGGCCAGAACACGTATTTTCACACATTTTCATTAGCTTTTTCAAAATAAAAGTACTATATTACTAATAGTTTAACATATGTGCTGACAGATACAGTTAAAATTGTTTATTATTGTTTATTAATAAGTCTAATCCAGGTTGTGGCCTTGGTCTGTGATGCTCAATCACGTGTAGCTGCTGGGCTTCCCATATATGGCAGAGAATATTGCTAGTGAGTTTTACTAGCCAATCAGGTAAGCCCAGTAGATGCATGTGACTTGTGTAGCTTTGCCACGACCAGCCTGAGCATTTTTTCGTCTGATTATTGCTGTTGAATTGTCACCATGTGTGCTTTCTTTTCATGTAAATAGTGTAAATAGCAAATAAAATCTTTCACAGTTTAATGCAGTTTTCTATTCTCTTCTTGCTTTAACAACCAGAGTGAGCCAGTCTCATAATTCAGTTTTAAACTATCTCTTTCAAGAAGTCTACAAATTACTAAAATAAAGTTTATAATAGCGGTCCAGTCACTCAACAGAGACAACTCCAAAGTTTTCTGTTTGCATTGAAGGAAGTCACCCATCTTTTCATTACACAGCTTCAGTGTCGCTCAAGTTCATTAGCAAGACGTAAAAATATATTTTTTGTTTTCGCCTGCACAACCCAGTGCAATAGACAAAACCAGTTGACCTTATTTGAATACAGACTTAATAATAACATGATTGTAATTGCAACAAAATTATTTTATAGTTGCCTTCCCCGGGAACAACTTATCGAAATTCTTTTCGCAGTACGCTGTCTAATTAATGAGTAATTAACTTTTTGTATCTCACATGAAACGCCATGGAGCTGCACTTACGCCTCTCCTGGTGAAAAATTGAACTAGCGCAGCTCTGGCTGACGAGGTAACAGAGTGTACACGCAGCTTATTGTGATATTGTCGTACAAGATTTGGTTAAATATAAAGTTGTTATTAGTACATTGCAGCATTTGACCTTGGTTTGGATAGGTAGTCGGCTTCATCAAAAGCGACATATTTTACTACCGTCGAAAGTTATGGGTCCATTACAGTATATTCTAAATGAGGTAAACAATCATTGCGCAAAATTAGACTGGTCTACAGCATATTGTAAAATTCATGTGGCATTAATTGAAAGCATCGTCAGTAATACAAGCTGCAAAAGTGTGGGCCTTGGTAACAAAAGTTCTTTTCTTGCAAAGCAAGTCCGTATAGTAACTTCATTCTGGTAGAAGAATTAACGAATTTGTAAACACAGAAAAACTCATTGAAGCATAATTATAATGCTAGTTTGACAATTTTTAGTGACAGCTTCATTATGTCAGCCTTGACAAAAATATATTAACCCCATGGACACATAGACTATAACATGTTAGCTGTAGAATTATTGACCAAACATATATGAACATTTTTAACATTGTCGTGTTTTAGTCTGTTAAATCAGTAAGACTTTTAATATCAACCAGAACTTTAACTGTTGTTCGTTAGCTTTTGTTTTTACATGATAACAACACGTTGTGTTTATTTTTACACAGCAGTGATATTAAAATATTAGGATTAGATAAAATTCTTGTGGTCAGTTGGACTGAAATAAAAACTAATGATAATAATAAGTTTAATATAATTAAAATTCACTTTTACAAAATAAAAAACTAACGATACAATGTGGTTCGATGACGAAATAATTATTTATTGTCTTGTTTCAAGAAAGGTTATTCTATCACTCATTCTATTACAAAGTTGAAAAAACTGCATGTAGTACAAAATACTCTAGTACAAAGCTCTTTGTGCTAAACAAATTACCAAATACACTGAAGTCGTTGTTTATGGTGTAAGGATTAACAATTTACAGTTGTCAATTTGCGATTTGCAAAGCTTTTTCTTTAGTTAATATTCAAAATTCAGAATAAAATTTTAGCGCAAATAACTGCATTACATAATGTAATTGTGATATTTTTACTGAAATGGATACAAATCTCGAGATGATGTAACGATCTGACGTCTGGGGGTAGTTTGTTTGATCGAAGGTAGTCGCTGGGTAACAATTTGACTGGCCTGACCGAGCTAAAGGGGCGACCAATCATCTACCCGTTAGCTCCAGACAGTTGCGAGCTTATAGGCAGTCTACGGGGGGCCTGTCTATTGAGCAGAGTGGTTCGGGTGTGGGATGTGCAGTTTACTTTGCTTGGAATAATCTGTTGGACTCACTATGATAATGCAAGCGACGAAGATAAGGCAACTAATGCACAAACAATCAATTGCATAAATATTGTAGAAATAATTATTAAGCATACAAACAAAAAATGTATGTAAAAGAAAACACTATCATTATTCAAACACTAATTTAAGTTTGAATGTGCTAAATATTACGGTATCTACTTACAGTAGACTTACACTATCAAGTCGATAAACAAACAATAAAATTGGCATATAATGCACAACCGCTAAAGCTACCTAAAAGGGTACCTATTTGTCTAACTACATGCCACCCCAAATGATGTAGTCCTCGCTAGCGCTACGATGATCAACCGGCATTATCTCACTTAGAAAATACACCATGGAGGTTGCGTAGTACTACTTAGTTTAACGTAGGGCGCCTCTATGATGAGGTTGCAGCTCAGCGTCTATTAGTATCACTACCAATTTCTTGAATAGCAAGGAGGTTAAGTCCAGCTTCCACGCAACTGCTAACATCAGATAAGCAAAAACTAAATCGTGCAACTTACAGTCTCTCGGTTGTTACCGTACTGGGGGTGCCTCGTCACCTCAAACATGGATCCGCCTCTCAACGGTTTGTCGGTACGCCAATAGCACTTCCCAACAATACGATCACAGCAATGAGACAAAGTCTTAATTGTCTCCAAACTTTGTGGAAATCGCTACCACCAAAAACATCTGTCCACTCAGTTGTCCAATGGTTTCAGACCTCATGAACAAAGTCACCATACGATATAACTGACTACGTGGACGATACTACTTGCACGTCATATCAGTCTACGTGCCGTACCTGGAGTAAAGTTGCTGACCTCTTTTCGATACCTGCGAGAGTAGTCGCAGGCATAGGTATATGCTGGCTTCCTACAGCTATCATTACAAGCGATTAAACTGGCCCTCCCGCAGTACTTACTAACCTTGACTAATGGCTATTATCGTTCATAGGCTATAGAAACGATCTTTTTAATGCTAATGTTATTTTACTTCCACATATGAACAAAAGGTAGAATACATAATGATATGCACAGCATAGAAGGGTCAAAAGTGAGTAGAGTTTGTGTTTTCTTTCCTAACTCTGTAACTGGGGTGACCAACCAACTGACAGACCAACTGAACAAACAGCACACTCACATGACGCAAGCCACTGCACGAGTCCATTTATGTGGGAAGATGAAATGGACGTTACAGATGACTAAACTGCATCGATAAACTATGCACTTGGCTTAAAATGAAACAAAAAAACACTACAGAAACTGCATCTGACTAAATCTCTCAGAAGTGTAAGCACAATATTTTTAGCACTAAAGTTCATCATGTTCTAAACTCACGTTTCAAAGCAAACAGCCGAGAAATTATCACACAGGTTGTAGGAGTGAATCCAGGTTTTAGGTTACACTTTCACTGCTCCAATAATTTTCTGTTGCTCATCGAAAACTAAAAGTTGTTATATTTTGGCTTCGTATTTCGACACTTTTAGTCTGACTACTGCATCCCGTCTAATTGTTTAATCCTAGCGCAACACATTCCACGACCGTTTTTCAATAAGAACAATCAAAACCGAAACCTAGCAAATCACGCATTCAATTCACAATAAACCAATCTTTACCGTGATACGGTCACTAGGTATAAACAGTGTAAAAGTACTGTTTGCTGAACGCTGTTTGTTGGTGCAAACAAATGCTGTAACAAGTGTTGCGTACAATCCGTCTCACCTTGGGCATTTTGCCAAGTTTCATCTGTAGTACGTCAATTTCGCCACCAGAGGCGCAGGCGCAGATGCATGCTCAATGGCGGCCTAGTCAAATGTTCGTTTTGTATACAATTTTATCCGAGGTTTTGCCAAGGTCTCTTAAACATGAAAATTTCGTGAAGAATGAGGTACGTATTTCTATTCACAATATAATAGCGAGTTATTTAAGCTCAACTTAATTTTGGTGATATTCGCCCTTTAAAAGATTACAAATAAGGTACAGATCTGTTGTAATAATTGTAATGTACAGGGTCTTGCACAAGAATCGCAACGCAAAACCAAACTTTGTAATTAGTGTAGTGCATAGGAACCTGCAAGAAAATCGAAACGCAAACACAAATTTTGTAATTAATGTAATACATACGGACTTGCACAAGAACCGCAATGCAAACACAAACTTTGTAATTAATGTAATGTATTCGGACCTGCACAAGAATTGCAACACAAAACACAAAGTTTGTAATGATTTTAATGCTTAGGGACCTGCACAAGATTCGCAACGAAAAACCCAAACTTTGTAATTAATGTAATACATAGTGCGGAATTGTACACGAAATGATGAGTATTGGAGATGGCAGCGAGAAAGATTGGTCAAGTCAACAAAGGAATTCATGGATGAGGTTGTCAAGTAGCCAAGGAGTGAATTCATCCCTGAGGCTGTCAAGTAGTCAAGGAGTGAATTCATGGCTAAGGTGGTCAGGTAGTCAAGTAGTGAATTCATGGCTGAGGTGGTCAAGTAGTCAAGTAGTGAATTTATGGTTGAGGTGGTCAAACAGTCAAGGATTGATTTCATGGCTAAGGTGGTCAGGTAGTCAAGTAGTGAATTCATGGCTGAGGTGGTCAAGTTGTCAAGTAGTGAATTCATGGCTGAGGTGGTCAAGTATTGAAGGAGTGAATTCATGGCTAAGGTGGTCAGGTAGCCAAGTAGTGAATTCATGGCTGAGGTGGCCAAGTATTGAAGGAGTGAATTCATGGCTAAGGTGGTCAGGTAGACAAGTAGTGAATTCATGGCTGAGGTGGTCAAGTAATGAAGGAGTGAATTCATGGTTGAGGTGGTCGAGTAGTCAAGGATTGAATTCATGGCTGAGGTGGTCAAGTTGTCAAGTAGTGAATTCATGGCTGAGGTGGTCAAGTAGTCAAGGAGTGAATTCATGGCTGAGGTGGTCAGGTAGTCAAGTAGTGAATTCATGGCTGAGGTTGTCAAGTAGTCAAGTAGTGAATTTATGGTTGAGGTGGTCAAGTAGACAAGGATTGAATTCATGGCTAAGGTGGTCATGTAGTCAAGGAGTGAATTCATGGTTGAGGTGGTCAAGTATTGAAGGAGTGAATTCATGGTTGAGGTGGTCGAGTAGTCAAGGATTGAATTCATGGTTGAGGTGGTCAAGTAGTGAAGGAGTGAATTCATGGTTGAGGTGGTCAAGTAGTCAAGGAGTGAATTAATGGCTGAGCTGGTCACGTAGTCAAGGAGTGAATTCATGGCTGTGGTGGCCAAGTAGTCAAGTAATAAATTCATGGCTGAGAAGACGATGCAGGTGTTGTTAAAGCAGCCAACAGCATCAACGTTGTTGAGCAGACAGTCGAGGAGGAGAAATAACGAGAAGCAATGAATATTAGATAATACAGAAAGTGAATTGGGAGTAGATGGTTTGAGAAAATATTTATGATTTTGATCAGCTTAGCTGTGCCACGTTATGCAATTTTTGCACTGTCATCGAGGGTTCATATTGAGATTTAGGTATACAGCTTAACATTTGCTTTGTAATAACTGATAACAGTTAATTTTAATAGCTAGAAATTAGGTTTAAATTTCCGTTTATTACATTATGTCAGGTATTTCCACTTGTTCTTTTCCTACCAAAGATCACGCTGAATTATTACTAATCAACGCTCATGCTAATGCAAAGAAGAATTGCTAGAGCTATTTAGTACTTACTCTTAGGTCCTTAGAATTTACTTGAAAGATATTTGTTCAATTAACAGAAAAAGAAAAAGCTAATATGTTTTTCTTTTCCCATTATTTGGTATGTCTGGTGGTAATGCCATTAAGGCAGATTATGGGAAAGGTAGATCTCTGCGGCAAGAGATTTTACTAAAAAGAACAGAGAACTAAACGCTGAAATGTACTTAATATCGTAAATATTATATTATGCACTTTTTTATATTATTTATAAACAAAAAAGTACAAAAAATAAAATAGCACATAAAGTGCATAAAACAGCATATGTACAACAGTATGGCCTCGCTAACTTGCCGGGGCAAAGATTCATTGATATCAATAATAGCAATTCACAATTATTTTTTTATCAATTCGAGTATCTTACAATATCTTTTAGCACCTGTTATGAGAATTGATATGCTTAAGTTCTCCCATATACACAATATTTATAGTGTTAATCTGCTCCAATTATTCATCCCAATATGCAAACGATAGCGTATTGTCTTCTCTAGACGAGGGTGAATCAAAGTCAAAGTCTCTTGGAGAAACTATTGTGCAATTCAAAAACATCACCTGATGTCTCTCGGCTTTCACACTAAATCCGAGAGAAACGTAGTACTTTCACTAAGCGTTCTAAACGTAAGTATATCAACATGTGACGTGTGAACGGAGCTGTAGTTAAACCTGTGTTCGTACACACAAGTCGACACGGCGCCCATTGACGATAGCGACAAGCAGGTACCTTTCTTTCTGATTTAGTGGTAATGAAGTCCTTTACAATGTACAATCGTGAAATATCAAAGTCTGGTGACCTCTCCTTGAGGAACATGGGCACTGGGTACTCACAAAATCCAGATCGATGTTCTGCTCTCGTGATAAGACCGGCAAAACCACGGAAACCGAAATGTGGACATCTTCCAGCATCACATTAGATCATCAGCTTTCCAAAAGTCAACTAGTCTAGTGCTACACCAAAGAATATACCGATAAATCTGTGCCAAGAACGTACAAAAATTTTTGCATCTGAATGCTTTATAATACAGTCGAAATTTTACCCCTCCCAATGGGACTAACCTTTTCTAAACTAACAAAAAGGACCTAGTTGATTATAACGAAATAGAAACAAGTTTCATTTTGCAATCGTAATGTGCAAATCTGTGTCAAAATACGAAACTAAAACTTAGAGTTTATTTTCAAATTAAGTTACGCCTCAATAATTCAACATGGGCCAATAAATCACATTTTTACTGTTTTGCACACCCAGATGATAATGAATTGTTTAACCAAAACGCATTGAACCTATACATTTTTGAATATAATATAATCTATCAATTTTTTTAACTATTTTCTGCATTTATTTCACAAACTGCAACAGCTCAAGCAAAGAATAACTGTATCTTTACAATTTGGTTCAATGGTTATTTTTTATTTTGAAGAATTACGTATAATAAAACTTAAAAACTGACTTGCAAATTCGAACTCTTCATATGGTTCAGTAGAGTTTGTGACAATCTGTAAGCTACTTAGGGCATTCAGTAACATGTAAGTGGAAAAAACGAAAAACAACCGAGCAACCGATTTTCCCACTATGACTCGGTTAGAGCAAATCTATAAGTCATGACGGACGAAAACAACATCCAAGCCATCTTCAACTCTGTCGCTAGGTGGCACCACTCCTGCTTCCTTATAGAGACTAGTTCCAAACATTATTGTTCTGATTGCGTGGAGCTTTTGCCTTGTCTCTTTGATATGCGGTCCTTTACTGTCATAAATTTTGTATTCTACGGTCAACACGTCAATCGTCAATTTGTTAAAAGGGATTGACTGCAAGATGTCCACTTCAGCACCTTCGACATCAAGAGAGAAATAGTCAATGTGGGTACGATTCAACGCCAACATGACAGAGTACAATGGAAAACATTGGACAGTTTGATATCTGTTGTTATGACAACCGACTAATCGTTCTTCATTTGATCGGTGCATTTTGTCTGTCAATCCTCCCAGAACGCCGCCAATTCTAAAATCTGCCTTATAAGTTTTATCACTGGGACTTAGACAAGCATTCAATAGATAAGAGTTACGATTCTGTTGCAGAAGATCACCAAAAAACATTGGATTTGCTTCCACCAGAAGTCCTGTCCAATTACGAGTAATCTCAAAGAAAAAAGTATTGGACAAACTCTGTCCATCTGTTGCTCCACACTCTACAAAAAATCCATTCCTCCTTCCTTTAAGGATGTTATCAACAAATTCAGATTGTCCATGCTGAGAAAAATCAACATTCTCCAACTTCTGAAACGTCTGCTCTGCAGATGGTGCAATCAACCAGTGATCTTTTATGTGAGCAATGAGATTTTCGTCATCAGAAGCAGCGCCACCATACTGCAGAGCAAGAATTTCTCCTGCTGCAGGTAGGGATTTGTGAACACTGAAGGCAGAAGAAGAGACGACATTTTTAGTAGAGAAAGGTGCACTTGCAATTTTCCATTTTGCATTTCTATTTTTTGTGATTATTTTTTCCAGAACAACTTTTTCTTTCAAAAAAAGAAAAACAAATAACAGTGTCACAAATATCACAATTGGCATTTGATGAATGTATTGTTTCCTCATGTGGATGATGTCTCTGCAGACAGACATTTCTGTGCTTAGCTGGCATGTGTGTTATTGTACAATCTGCAACAATCATAAATTTCTTAATTGAAACTTTTTTGTGGCTGCTCCCTTTCCTTCTCACTTCTCATTTTCTCTCTCATACTGTTGTTTCTCTCTCTCTCTCTCTTTCTCTCTCTCTCTCTCTCTCTTTCTCTCTCTCTCTCTCTCTCTCTCTCTATCTATCTATCTATCTATCTATCTATCTATCTATCTATCTAATGCTCTTTAACTTATTTTTTGACGTTATAACTGAATATAGACTTAAGTATGAAGACAACCTGCAAGTACCTAAAATTTGGAAGGTACTCGTGAAAACGCCACAGCGATTAGAAGAACCTGATCAAATCCGTTTGAATCTTGTGACTGTGGACACAATTAAAAATAAAATGGCTAAAACAACAGAGTCTCAAGGCTCTGCCATGGGTCCTCTACATTTTATTAAACTTTAATGACCCGCGAATGTTTGCAGACAACGACAAATTGTTTATTGCCGAATGTATTGCTATTTTTGAAAATTCGATTAAACAACAATTACTTAGTGGAGGTACATGGTTAAAGATCAATAAGTCAAGACTTTACTACTATTGTTTATACATTTCTCCAATCACACGTCAAAAACCGATTAAAAAACGCCAAATCAAATTTAGCGACAAAAGTATTACCCGCCATGAACTCCTATTATCGAAATCAAAGTATCAAGAGTCACGTATCCAGCACATGACAGTGACATAAAATAGCAAAAATACAAATTTTGGCATTAACTAACTTAACTATAACACTTAAGTATGAAGAACTTACATGGAGATCTCGCAATAAAACCGTAACGCAAAATCTTACTATTTTTTGGAACAAATATGGAACAGATTTGTTGGTGAAACTGTTCCCTTTATTCATCACCTACAAACGCTCAAAGTAATTCACTAGGCCTGACTTACTAGATTGCAAATATGACCTACCTGTTTTTCTTGTTATCCTGCAATGGTATGTAATCAAATACCAAAAGCCAAACTGTCATTGAATCCTGTTACAGTAAAAATTCAGTTTAATTTTCCAGGTATTACACTAGATGAATACAGCAGAACTGTTATATGTTAAAGATTCACTAGGTATAGTATTTCTATGTACTCTTTATATATATTGTCACTAAATAGTGTACATAATTATTATTTTGCTAACATATGTTTTTTAAATAATTTACTTGCTTGCTTGTTTACTTGCTCGCTTGCTTACTTACTTACTTATTTATTTGCTTGTACTTACTTACTGTCTCAATAGTCCGTATATACTAGCATTTAGAAGACAGTAAAACGTAAAACGTAATTAACTTCTTACCTTAAACACCATAACGCAGTCACGTTTTTCATTTTAGCGCAACTACATGTTTTTACTTGCTTTGCTGTACAAGAAACAAAATTAACATTCACGAGCCTCCATTATACGGTTCACATAATACGCTATCATCACATTGTTTATTCAGTTACTGTACAGTTATTATGTAGGGTAAAGACAATAAAAACTGAAGAAAGATGGCAAACTACTGAAAGAACACATGTAGAGATACACTGACGAGGGGTGAGCATTACGAATCGAATCGAGGGATTTCGAATCGAGCAGAATTTCTGTATAATCCGAATCGAATTCAAATTGAGTACGAAAGATCTTCCGAACAAGTGTTCGAACCACTAGTAAAAAGTGGACTTACAAAAATCATGCATAGGATTTGATTTTATTCTGCAGTAAAACGATTAATAGTTTATCAAACATTTTGCGCAGAAACTGCAGCTAAATTGTGCTGATTGGATAATGTTTCAAGCATTTTGATGATAAAGAACGTATGTGGTTGAAGTATTCGAATCTATAGTTTTAGGTTTTTTAGATCTAAAAAACTCGCTCGCAATCGATTCAAAAATTTCGAACTCGAATGTTCGGAGGTCACCCCTACCATTGACAAGTTTATATCCTGATTTTGTAGACATTTGTTAAATACAAGCGGAATTGTCAAAAAGTGTTTGAGTTGACATTACAGGAAAAAATTCTGTGTACAGCTGCAGAACTCGTTGATGTTTTCCTAAATTTTGTACCATAAATGAACAAAGAAATCTTCTGCAGAGTACTCATGGATTTGAGTTCTGTCGATACCAAAGAGGTGATTGAAGCGCTGGTCACATACGATGGTAGAAATTTGCCAACAGAAAAAATATTGAAAACATTGCAGCAGTAGTTCTGTGAATTCCGCGCATTTGCGTATCTGTTCCGTTTCGTTTTTGTTTGATTTTGCTTGTTCACGCATTTATTCCGTTTCGTTTTCTTATTTAGCTCCTACAAATCCCGATGTTTACCGAACGATTTTGCAATTTTGTTATTCGGTTCTACCCGTGGCTGCAAGTGCGCCACTCAGTGAGTGAAATGTAAAACTGTTCTGAGTGTTGACTGTTCAAGCTGATAATTTTGCTGTAATTTCTGGTTTTTAGCACACTTTAACCGCTGGAGTTTTGTTGATGTGAACGTATTATGCTGTGTTAAATTCTGCTCATAATAAACCCGTTAAACGGTTGAACATGTTATAAGCTCTTTCTTGCAGTTGTGTCATCTTTCACAAGCTCATAAGGATCTAGTACAAGAAGCATCTTTTAAGGCGAGATGCTTTAATAGTGTTGTAAAGGAAATGAAAAACTTTGTTACACCGCATGTGTAACATGTGTAGTGACTTACAGCACACTCCAGAGAATTTTTTAGATGTCATGTCTCCTTGTGAGTCAAAAACTGCAGAATACTTAAAAATTGTTAAGGAGTTTGATGGTCATTTTTTAATTAGTTTTTACGACACTGAACTGGTTCAGATCTGGTAGCTGAGACACACATAAATATCTCATTTCATGAGAAATAGTTCAGTGTCAGAACTCGTAGGTCTATTGCACCCACATGTGCATGTAACTTGGAGCTCCCTTCTTCCTACAAGAATTATGCAGAGTTCAGGAGTGACTTTCATTCCATCTGCAATAGTGGAATATATGTAAATCTATATGTGCGATAACTACTGTATAACAAATTAAAATGCTTACAGTTTCCTGCCTATATTATAATTATTATAATTCACTTTTCAATTGCTCTTGTCTTAATTACAAGGCCAATAACTTTCGTATGTGATGTATCATAAAATAATCATTTCATGTTGGTCTTGTGATCATGCATCATGCATCATTTTGTACTTTTGCACAATGGAAAATGAGTTCAATTTTTGTAGTTGCTTTCTGTTCAAGGTATTATATTCAAATCTTTGCTGACGAAGCCTAATTAAAGCAATACGTGTTTTTGTATATTTCAGAATATTTTGTATTTTGTCAATGAATGGAGAGGCAGGATAGGATTTTTGTAGTTCTTTGCTGTTAATCGATGTTCGAGGCTTATAGTTATAGTGTAATTTTTATATAGCAGAGGCAGGCTTATTGCATCCGTCATATGTTGGTTTGATATTAGATATTCAATATTGAGTGCAAAAATAGTAGTTTGATATTCGGGATTCGCCTCATTAAAGGATACTTTCAAACTCATTTCACTTCAATTCTAGTTTATTTACGATGTCCAATTCAAACACAGGTTTTTCAAAATAAGCGGGAACTAAGGTCAATATAGTAGAAAACCATTAAAACAATTGTGTTTTGAAGAAAGTCTCATATAGCCAAAATCCGGCTTAATATCCCCCAGTGAAGATTTAAATTGTTGTTTGGCTTTTTGTCTGTGTATTCGTGTGGTGTGACTAGAGGAAAGTTTGCAACACCTCAGCCAGAATAAATATTCGTCAGCAGTTCATTATCCAGCTAATCGTGTGGGTGCCTACCCGTTGAAAGATTCGACTTCGGGTGTGGCACTTTTCCCAATATTTAACAAGTGTTCCACGTTTAAAGTGCTACAGACAGTCACAGGGTGTGCAGGCAACTACACGACTACACAGTCAAAAAGAAAAAAACAACAATATAAATCTTAACTGAGAATATCAAATCGTTTTAGTGGCTGTTTAAGACTTTCTTAAATAATCTCAATCGTCTTCTATTATTTTGACATTAGTTCCTATTTTATTCTTGAACTAGACAGCATAAATAAACTAGAACTGAAGTAAATTGAGGCGTTGGAAGGTTTCCTTTAAAAAGCGAATCTCGAACATAGATCTCGAATATCTAACCAATTTTACTACTGTTTTTACGTTCAATATTGAAAATCGAATATCAAACCTGAGACAGGTGCTAATTGCATTGAAATTATAGACACTTTAAATTTCATATAGTAGAGCTAGGGTTATTGCCATCGATTTTACATGAATAATATGTATTATAAACTGATAGGAAAGTGCACCTGAGCATTCCAAAATGTTGCCATTTTTTATCTAGTTGTTGACGTCATGAAGATGTCACAACACTGTACTTGTAGGCCTATGTGCCATCTTGGATTTATGTTTATACCCCAAAAGTACCAAAGTTTATTTTGGCCGATTTTCTGTTGAGAGCAGGTGAGACCACATTCTCACAGAATCTTCACAGAAAATTTCTATAGCAATGCTACATGCATATTTACAAGCAACTTGTATCAGTTTCATCTTCCTGCGGCAGCCATCTTTGTTCAGATTAATCAACGAGTGGTCACATGTACAGAGTTCGCAGAATCCCGCAGACCTGCCAAAGCGTGTTTCTAAGCTACTGGAAGTGCAACACCTGGACCTTTGGAGACATGGTCCACCCTTTCTTATCACGTGTATGGATGAGTCAGACTACCCTGGATCAGAACAATAGTCTTCCACTTTGCTTACTACAGCAACTTCTCTTCTAGCCTTAGAAAAGACACCACTTTTCCTGTTCATAGATGGAGTAAAATTATTAGGTTGGTTGTATAGTGGTAGTACGTGTGTAGGCGATGTGTGTAGCTGTTTATGAATGTTTGAGTAATGGCAAAGCTATTTAGACTTTGGTTGCGAAATAACACTTTTATTAAATAACATCACAATATAATAAAGGTATAGCAATGCCAAGGCCCCTGATCTACGAGAGACGTCCTCTGCGTGAGTGAGGAGTCTGACCAAGCCCTGCTGCGAGCTGGTGTCACGGCATGGATATCAGCTGCGTGCGCAGTTTGACAAATGCGTCAGTTCTTCGCCCACGTCGTCACGTGACACCGCGCCTTAAGATTTCCTTATTTGGCTTGGCTTCATGAATACTCTTCTTAGCATAATTATTTGATATTTAGCATATTTTAACAGGTTCTCTTTACTGATGGTCTACACTTTAAAAAACTGTTAATGTGATCTTATATGTGCCGAGATTCATCCATAATGTGTGACTCAAAGTGGCAAATCGCGTTTGTGCACTAATAACACCGAGAGGATCAAGGCTATGGGCTCTCTTTTGCGAGATAGCCAGGAAGTTTATGACTCAGGCGACATAATTAGCTTGCAAAAGAGAGCCGAGCACGTGGAAGATGTCACTTTACCCATTGAGAAAGATACTGAACTTGATGTTGCCATGTTGCTGATCAGTTTTATAGTGCCATTACATGTGGAAGAGGCTGTCATCGTCCTTCATCCTTGAAGCTGCAGCTGCACCATGGTAGGGAGGTTACTGGAAAAGACTCATCGGAACCGTCAAACGCTCATGTCGCAAGACACTTGGCAGAACATCTTTATCTCTGATTGGATTTAGCCCTGTAGAAAAATTCAACAGCCTACTGCTTGTGATGCTCAAATTCGCCATAACTTGTCCTTTAGAGGTGGTCCCACAAAGTGACTCGTATATTTTTACCTGTACAATCCCAATAAATGAGTTTTTTCTTTTTGCAATGCTTGCTATAATATTAAGAGCTAATAATATATTAAATAACAAATATAAAAAAAGAAATAGTGTAATTAATAGTAGATAAATACATGATTAAAGCTCGATTAGAAGTAAACATAAAAAACTTCATAACGACTATTTGTAAATACTTCCCCGAATAGTTTTAAATGTTTTAAAATTTGTGATTTTGCTTATTTCAGTTTTGATTGCATACTGATTGTAACACTTGCTTGTCCTGACAGTAAACAGTCTTTGCCAGAGTTGTTAGATTTTGCAGTCGGCATAAAAGCAAATTTGACTGTCTAGTTGTCCGAGATATCACATTACAATTGAAATTTAGCTAATGATAAACGTGAGTTGGTTGTTTACTGCCTAGCAAGCAAACGGCAGCTTTAACAAATAAAATTTTCAAATTTTTAATGACGTCATGTTAGTGGTCATATATTCGGCGGTATGACATTACCGTACCGTCCGAAAACATTCCTGTTAATTAGTACTGCCACTAAAGTCCCTAATGCACCTAATGCACCTAATGCAGCACCAAGTTAAAAACTAATTACCAGACTGAGCAAACGAAGTAAATTTATTGTGCTTTAATATTTAGACAACTGTTACTCTATTAACACCAGTGAGAAAAACCACTTTACTGTTTCTGATAGATATTTGTTTAACTGGTTAGCAGGAAAATTTGAATGACTGACCTATTTACATTTCTTAGACAAAAGCAAAATATGAAAATTTAAAATTCGTGATCACAAAAAAAGTGTTTTACTACTGTGCAAAAGTTGCTTTAAGACTGAATAATGGTAGTGGTTTTTGTGACGTTACAAGCCAATCCATTCTGGTGGGTAGTAATCGTCTGCTGTAATTTGGCTAGCTTTATTCCTGTAACTGTCGAAAAACGCATCTTTGAAATACAACACACTTCCCATTGATAAATATCCACACCAAAAACTGTAAGTTCCCACAGTTGTAATCACGTGATCACATAAGTGAGATGCAATGCACATGTCAACTACAGGATCACAAGAATTTGGCATGACAACAACGTCAAAGTCTTCCATGTTTCTCTTATTCCAATCTGTATTGTCACCGATAATTACAAACACGGAGTTCACATACCTTTCTCTCATGTATAATATAGATCTTGTCAAATAATCTTTTGTGGGAACATGCAAATTCGTTTTCTTAATGTCACCCCTTCGAACGTGAACTCCAATCAACGTGATATTAAACTGGGTGCCTTTACGAAAATTAAACTTCATGTCTATTTGAGAATACAGGATATTTCTGGCTTTTGCAACTGTTTCTTGACTAAATCTAAACTGCTCTTTAATATCATCTTTCCATTTATTAAAATATTTGTAGGAATGGAAATACCCCTTTAAACTAATATTTTTGCTGCTTCCAACGTACTTTCTCAGGTTGCTAGATTGTGGGCAAAATTTATAGTTACACTTAAATCGAACTCGACGAAATACTTTTCTGTAGGTGATATAATTCCACGATGACATTACTGGAATAGATAGTTTGGGATATATCCTGTATAAAGGAAACCGATCAGGCAGTATTGGCGTTAGCTGATTTGCTTTTGCTATTCCATACAGTGAAGCATATTGAAACATGTGATTGCCCAGCCGACCTGGAAACATGCCCATAGTTATGTAGAACGTTGTGTCATTCAGCGAATGAAGCAGTTTATTCAAGTATTTAGGAAAAATATTGACAACTTTTTCGTTTTTGGTCACATTGATGAGTACGCTATCTACATCTACTTTTCTTCGTATGTTGGTGTCGTTTTCTGTACACTCTGGAACAACCAGAGATCCTCCTGAGCTGACTGCAATCATTTTTTGCTGAGTCAACATGTAAATGTTATTTAAGCAAGGATATATAAAACAAACAAAAAACAATTTCCTGTATGGATGAAAAATTCCACATTTTCTTTGCATTTTGTCTTTGTCCACTCCTTGCCTTTGTGCGCTACGAGACATTATTTCTGTCACCTCACGGCACATCACTTCCTTACTGTAGAGTCACTCATTTATATTACAGTAGATAAACACCAGTAATCTGCCATACAGCAAAATTCTGTCTCCTCTAACAAGGAATTAACACAGTTACTGTTTTTTTTGCATTATGCTGCATTTATTTTACACTCAATTGCTTAAAAGTAACTAAAACACTTCATCTGAGGTTTTCTGTTGCAGTAGACCTCTTTGTATGACCTAGTATAACAGCAGTCAATCCGCTTAGTAGCTTTCACAAGTGGGTGTAACGCTTTCCTGCTAGTTGAGGTAAAACCACGAGTCTTAACAAACTATGCGGCATTCATTTTACACTCTATTATTGCCCATAACTAAAACACTTATCTGAAGTTTTTTTAAGTGGGTACAAAACTTTCTTGCTAGTTAAGTAAAACCATGAGTATCAAACCAAAATAATTTTCTTATTTTTACCTGTTGACTTTTTCGGAAGTGTCTCTTTGAGCACTGATCACTTGTTCTTTATGGATAAGCAAAAGTTCCCTGGTTCTAATCCAGGCTGTGTCCAAACTTCCTCACATTTCTAGTATTTCAAGTTTGCCATCCAACTTAGAATTAATTGCGGAATTTGTTTCTTCATAGACGTTTATTGTTATGTTTTTATGTTTGAGCTATACAGAAGAGGTAATTCTCTCAATTTGGACACACATGCACACGTATACGTGCACGCGACACGCACTCACGCATGCACGCACACACACACACACACACACACACACACACACACTCACATACCCACACTTAAAGGTAGTTAATATATTTATACTGAAGAAAATGGCGCATTTATGAAATTTGGTCACTTTCCGCCAGTAGCACTATGAACATATGTTCTTGTGCGCTTCCTGAGCAGTTTGAGCATTTTCTATCAACAGAAATATAAAAAAACATAAATGTTCAACATTAATTTGCCAATAGAGTAGCCAAGTACTAGAATCCTCCTCCTAAACATGTAAATCCGTCTCCACTGTTAAATGGCAAAATTATTTTTTTGCAAAGATTAACGAAATCTGACTTTTCTACACTTTAGTATTTTGCCAGGCAAATGCATGCAGTAATTTTACTCTTTGTATGTTTCCCTGTATCCATTTAACCTGTCTTGTTTGTTATTGCAGATACTTTATTGTTTTATGCACATAATTTTTATAGTATGTATGGATAGTTTAATAAACAAAACAAATAAATAAAATAAATACTTTTAAGTTCTACCATTGTTGGGAAAATCACCAAAATGTGACTTAGGAGCTTGAAATTTCAACAGACTCTTCCATTTTGAAAAGAAATTACCAGAGGTGTGCATGCTGGGTTATGTTCTAATATGAAATGTTTGTTTTTAAGTATAGCTATAGCACCTTTGTTAAAGATCGGGTAAGTCATTTCGCTTTCCTGTGTAACAACAAATGTCTTGCTAATTGTTCTAGATAAGAAAATCTACATTTTAGATTACTGCTCAAAACGAGGAATTGCTTGTGTTTTTTGCTACAAAAAACATTAATATGTGAAACATTTATAACAAATTTTGTAGGTCTTGTCTCTCGGTAATTTTAGGGGTAAACCAAGGATTTTGATCCCAGTGACTATAATTACTGTTTAGTGTCCATTTGCTGCCAGACTCTTTGAACGTGAAGCTTAAAAACGCACACAATAAACTCTTTGTCAAAGGAAATTCAAGTTTCCTTCAATGCTTTTTTTTATTTTTAACCTCCACGTTTCATACAAAAATAAATCCTTTCTATCTAAGTGACTATGTGAATGCTATTTTCGATGCAACAAAGTTTTCACAAGCTAGACTATTCACAGTTTTCCAGTGCATATAGTTATGCTTTACAGTAAATTTTATTAAAAGTCATCTGCGATGCTTTTTTCAGTTCTGACATCCATTTGACATTGTATTTAGGATGAGTTGGATTAAGTACGTATGCCTCTATTGTTTCTTGATACTTTGCTGAGTAGGGATTTGAAATAAAGTTTCTATACCTAAGAAACTTTGCAGAATTTTTCAGATGATACAATAATCCAATACCAATTGGCACATCATACTCTATAAATTCTTCTTTAATCGTACAGTCAACCACGTGAACGCTCAATGACGCAATCTTTTCTGGTACGACAATCAGTTTTGACCTTTTTTGCCATTTCCAGTAGCGACCTTGAATGGTAAAATTCGTATTGGTTAGCAATAATCGATGACCAATATTGTGGCACTGCTCGTATGTATTCTCACTTCTATTGAATATTTTGTGAATGCCGAAAGAAGCATAGTTATTTCTGAACACTAGTGCTGCCACATTGCGGAGTGAATCACCACCTTCGTTATTTGACTCGTGTAAGATATAGTGCACCATTTCTAATAAAGTCGAATGTAATTTAGGTATAATAAATTCATCAATGTCTTGAAACGCAGTGTATTTAAATTTATACATGTATCTATATAAACAGTCATTGATACTTGTAAATTGTGCACCATAGTGAACATCCCACATGCCACCATCAGGCGTCTTGAGACCTTTATCAATGATATCTGTATATATAGCAAAATCAAAAGCAATAACAAAACCACTTTTAACATACCAATCGATAACTCGTTTAACATTAACATCAATAATTACACCGATATAAAGAACGATCTGATCAACACCTAAGATCCTGTTCATTTCAAAGAATTCAATCAACTGCAATGCATTGGGAGATTCAATGGTACCATGGTCGTGGATTATTGGCAAGCAAATCCCAATATTTCTCTGTGTTTTGCTTACAGAGTTGCCAACATTGACTTTCATCCAATTATCTGAAGGAAACTCTTTTGAGATACTCAAACTTACAGCTAGAGGCACTGAATCATTTTTTACGGGACAATTAAACAGTGCAGCACTGTAAAGTCTTCCTCGTTTGTCATCTGGTATTACGTACACATAAGATTCAGTGATATAAGAGCTATTCTCGTAGAAGAAATGACAGAAGAATTTTATGTGTTTTTTACGTTCTTTTAGAGTCAAACCTGTAATACGAATGACTGGCGCCACTAAACGGTCGTCGTAAAAAGCTGAATACGTTGCGCCGTCAGTTCCAGTAACCAGCAGCCATTTTGCATCATGCATTAATTTCACATTGTAATCCATTTTGTGAGCATTTATTTTCAGAGTGACATCTGTATTAAATATCCTGTAATATGCTAATAAGAATGGCATGCATAAAACAAAAGCACCACAACGCCTTTTCGAGAAACTTGCCATGTCTTCAAGAATGAAAGAGATCAACGATTCACTTATTTAGTATGTTAAACCAACCCAAGAAAAAACAATTAAACTTATCATATCATTTAATTCACTCCCACGCCATTCAGAACCATACAGTGTTTAACTTTTCACGTATTTAATGATCTTTTTTATAATGATTCTTTTTAGCCAAAGATGATATAATATGACAAGCACAGGAAACCAAGTACACAGCTCAAGTCAGAGTTACTATTGTTTTTTCACATTGTTTGCGATGTTATCGTGCATTTCTTCAAATCTTTTTACATTATCTTCTTTAAACGCTGAAAGTTCATCGTCTTCGTCTCACATAAATCATCATCATCTTCGCCAATGGTATAAAAAGTGCTCAGGATAAAGACAACGTTTTGTCGCTTCAGTAAAAATACAATTCAGAAACACGGAAAAAGGTGTTTAGATTTCGCTATTTTTGCATGCGGAAGAATTTAAGCTCAAGTCTACCTTGTCGAATGCCGGATACTTGTATATAGTTTGTTATCCTGATTAGCTACAGTTTGAAGGACACATTGAGGTGATTATTTGAACCAACGTTTACATGCACTAATTAACCGTAGATGGTTTTTGGAACACAAGAGAGAATATAAAACTTCGTATCGTGAATTTACATTATTCTACTTCGCATTTAGGCATGCCATAATATTTTCAGTACTTTATTATGGTGAAAATTTTAACCACTATGATCTTAGTCTTTCTTATTCTTACAACCTTTGTAAATAAATATTTCTGTAATTAAGGCCGTCTGTAATATTACCGGTTGAATATACGGGTAAATTAATATTATTTTGTAGAAACAAGTGAAACCCGACAGAAACATTTTGCATAAAGTCCCAACAGGATATAAAAATGCGAGTGAAAGCTTTAACTGGGGTTTAATGTCTGCCCTGATGTTACGATGACACTAGCTACAGTTACTATGTTATGAAGTTATTCATTGCCCTACCAGAGAAACCAAGACTAAAGAATAAATGGTTGATTTTCAAGAACAATGACATCTGCAAGAATTGCACAATCTCAACGCAAAACCAGATCCAATCTTAGACTGTATGTCAGAACAATCTACTCTTTAAAAGATTGAAAGGAAACATACTATTTTTTTCAAAGATGTCTTATGTGAAAGTATTATTATCACACAAACACAGTTTCGCCTTTGCGCCACTAGTTTTTCACTGTTACATGCATTTCGTCTTTCGCTAGTAGACGGGCACTCGAGCCTGCATTTGTAACACACGTTGCGCAAAAACAGGGGCTGTACCTTCCATTTCAGATATGTTATGCTTTACGTTCTGCAACGTTCGATAGCACATGCGTGAGTACAGCGGTAATTTTGAAATATGCATTTTCATCTTAAGACTTGTCTAGTTTTAGTAAAACATCCTGAATACCTTACAGTAGCACTGTACTTCAATTTTCGCTTAGCAAAAACGTGGAATATTTTTGCTGCCGAAAATTATGTTAGTTTATAATCTCATCAATATTTGGGTTCGCCCATCGTTAATTAAGTTCTTGGTCTGTTATTTAATTATCAGAAACGCTTTTGCCGTATAAACTATTTTAAAATGTAGACTTTTATAGGACATGAAAATTGGGTAGTATATGAAAAATCATCTTGTCTTCCCTTAAGTTAAGCTTCGTTCTAGGGGCCAAAAACTAAAAATTGGGTAGATTTTCACAGATGTTTTCCAGTCTTAATGAACACTGGCTTGTAGTATATCAAATGAAAGGTCTCGACGAGACAAATCAAACGGTGTAGGTTGATCCGAGGTTGATTGACCTCTGACCTAAGGGTCCAAATGTCACAAATTGTTATTTCATTCTTAGGTAATCAAGTATGGCTAGAGTTTGAGAACTTCAGATCCAAGGGCCGTGGGGCTTTGGGCCAAGACGTATCAAGTTCATATTTGGTCGAAATGAAACGTATTTCCTAGGTTTTCCAACATAGCAGATCACGAATAGCAAAATTCTGATCTTGAGACAAAGATCAACTCTGCACTGATTTTCCTCAGTCATCCGTTGCAGTTTCAGTCTTATTACAGAATCTTGATAATCCCGAAATAGTCATAATTATTGTTTATTCTCTGGAAACTTTTAGTTTAATAACTGGTTAGGTTTGCAACCTACGTCACAAAACTCAAAGTGTGAGTAGCTCTGGGCCGGCGGAGGACAGCAGTGTGTTGACTCTGACCTCTGATCAAAGGTGAAGGGCAGTGGGAGTCAGTCAATTCCTCCAAGGTTTTTTTTTTATTTTTTTCCACAAGTATTTTGTTTTTTTTGGGTAGATGGGTAGAGGTATTAATTACAAAGCTTGGTAGCTTTAACTCCAACTAGACCTCGCAAGTCACGCTACTGAATGAGACGTGACTAAATGATCATAAATTAGATTCTGCTCAACTCGGGAGAATCTTGGCTATCCGATCATGCTATTTGTTTAAATACTTATGTGATTTATTAGAATAAACCTGAGATCCACACGCCCTCTTCACCCACCCAATTTAGCCTATAGACTAGCTTACACTGGAGTATATAATATATTCAGCGCAGCGTTGACTCTTTAGACAAGGGGTCTGAGAAACTTTGTTGTTTGCTTAAATAATTGATGGTGCATTCTTTTATTAGTTTATTCTGTATATTACTTTTACTACGTGTGTGGTTTGAAATGGCAGTTTCTTCGGTAAAGCCTTTTAAGTGTAAAGATTCTCTCTAAATATACAGAAGTATTACGCCTCAAACATTATTAAGTATTGCAATCGCATGTTCAAGGCATAGAGCTGTTTAGCAGTTTCTGTGACGAATTCCTTACTAAGGTTTTAAATAAAATTGGCACATATTTTTCCATTTTCTCGTCAAAAATTGATGTTTAATTTATTTAAAATAGAAAATGGTTACGTATAGAATTTTGAAACAAAGCCCATTGTATGAAGATTAAAAACATAAAAGCATCAAAAATATATAATGTAATATTTATTTTACTCAAAGCAGTTTTTCATGAACCCACACGAAAAGCACCAAACCTACATGTGCTTAATGAGTTAGAGATCAAATACATAGTGTTTCACAAAAACAGAAATAAAATGCTCTACCCAAGACTTTCTGACATTTTCAACTTTTCCTAGAGGTTTTTGTAAAAAGAAATCGGGTTTGTAGGTGTTGGCGTTTTTGAAAAAAGTCTGAAACTCGACATCTCTTGCTTTTCTCTCTAGATGACACCAGGAAAATTCAACGTTTTAGTTTGGTTATCGCGTGTTACATTTCCCTGTAGCATTTGTTTACATATTCAGCGTCACAGAAATGACGCGGTATCCATGGACGCCGTTGCTATGACAGTTGTTTAGTCTGCGAAGTGTCACGAGCGAAACCGAACACAGCATTTTTGGGAAAATGCAACTTCGTAGCTCAATTACATTACGAAGGAAGCCTTGAATTTTGATAAAGGTTTCGGGAGGAGTTAAACGCTACTTAATCATAATAATAGTAATGAAACATGTCAGCCATGTGAGATTAATCTGTTACTGTAATTAATGCAGCGACATGGAAGAAAAATATGCACAATATACACTACGCAGTATGTGTTTCACGGTTTAAAATATAAAATAACAAATTAGTTAAATTCAGCCTTAGCTAATGAGATCATCTGGAACCTTTTTGTACTCATCACCCTCTTGGCCAATTTAATAAATAGAACCTCACAACTGTTGAGCTGAATATAATCAGTGGGCATATTTGAAGCCAGCGTTTGCTACTCTAGTTCATTTGCCTTGTCGACTACAATTCTACATTGCAATCCATTCTTCAGGATAGCGATCGTCAACGCGCAGCAAAGAGTCAAAACGGGATCCAGGTTCTGCTGAATTCTTGTCATAAACAACGGTTCCTTTGCAAAGATAACCAGCCCACCAACCAAATGTTCCAACAGTCATTATCACATGATCACAGTGAGATAAAATGCACAAGTCAATCTTTGGTTCGTTGCCTTCAACAATGACTGTGTCTGTCGAATTAAGATTCTCCACACACCACCTTGGGTCGTCACTAGCCACTATGAATACAACATCATGATACTTGCTTTTGAAAAAGCTCATTGCGCGCTTAATATAATCAACACTTGATGTACGCCGTCCATATTTGCGTGAGCCGGGAGATTTGAAGTCTCCCCTTCGAACGTGCACTCCCACTGTTGTCATTTCGTGACAATTAGGAATTTCTTTGACTGTGCACAGATTTGCTACCAATGTTCGAGCACGCAAAATTGTTTGGACTGGGAATTGAAATTGAGCGCGAATTTCTTCTTTAACATGATGGAAATAACGATAGGAGATGAGCATTCGCTCTCCAATGGATGTATTACGATGCTGCGGTAATTGTTTCATGGTGGGATCATACGAGCAGCAGCTTCTAGCTTTCACCTTAAGAAAGTTACCATCTTTAAAGTCTGTATCACTGAGCTGCGTAGCGTTAAGTTTGGGAAACACAGACACTATTTCATCATCTGGCATAACACTTTGTTTCATGTTATTCATACGGGCAATACCATACATTGAAGCATAGTTGAACATTTTATTTCCTAATCCAACTCGTTGAGAAATCTTTCCTAATACAAACACATGTTCTGCTTTCAAACTCTTTCGTTCAGTTTCGTTAGTGTAGTGTAACCAGTTATTGCTAATGTTCACTTGATCTCTATCAAATCTGCTATTTCCATGCCAAGACATCCAGATAAGAAACCAGCAACACGAGAACCAGCAACTGTGTCCTAAGAATTGTAAAGCACGCCGTGTCAACACATTCATGTAATGTTTAGACAGCTTCATCAGTCTTTCAGATAGTTCAGTAGCCGATAAAAAGCTTTAAGCTCAGCTAACAGCTATTCTATTCTCAAAACTTCTGATAGTATAACCATTTGTACACCAAATTCAACAAATACATTTCTATCTAAGTTTACTTTTGAAATGCGCATTCTTCACACAGTTTTTGCGGCTATTTTATGAAAGGAATGATTATGGTCGCGCGTAGAACACCTATATATATATTTTGTGTGCTGTTGTCTGAAGAATGTTGTTGTTGGGGCTTTCAGTTGTACTAATAACGCCCAATAATAATGAGAAGTATCGGATGAATAAACACAAACATGCTTTTCGACTTTATCCAGCCTTAAGTTCGTGAAAACAAAAAGTCAAATTTCAAGTAAAAATGGAATTTAATGTATTTTTGAACAACACAATATGTTATGTAAGACAAGAAGGTCTCAGTAAATTGTAACTAGGGATCGATTTTACCTCCTTCAAGAGCGAAAGCGTTTGTTGCATTTCGCGTGTATTCAAGAACTGCTCTCGCTAAGCAGCATTATTTTTACATTTGTTAATTGTTTCTAGGTTTCTACTCCCCACACAATGGATTTCCATGCAAAATTATGTATGAAATGTATTTGTTTACCTTAGACAAATGAAAAATCGATTTTTGGCGAAAAAGTTGAAAAAAGCTTTCAGTATCTCCAGTGTTTGTGCTTTAACAAAATACGGTATCATTTGCCTGAAATCGGCTAATGCAAAAAAGTTTAACTATCCAGACGCAACCCTATGATATTCCTTGATCGGTTAGTCTTCCCTGGAATAGCAGGAGAACACTACGCAGCTTGGACTGTAGCAACAGGCGGTCAACAATTTAGTGTGTACGATCACGCAAGTGTACACCAGACTAATCAACACAATAAATTGATGTAATGTGTTAGCCTGTTATAATTGTTAAATCAGTTTATGTTAAATTTTAAATTACCAATATTGTAGACAAAGATGGATAAAATTTATTTTAGTCTCATCAATAAAGCATTCAGGCGCAAATAACACAGCTACATCAAATAGGAGCGGGTTTGGAGCCATAACAGACCAATATTTCACATAGTTAAAATAAAACAATAGAACAATGAGTGTGAACGTAATGTGATCCGTAAGAAAATTGTAGGCAATAATAAAGTGCAAAATTTGTCAACATTTGAGTGACAAAACCAATGAAATAATTAGTGGTTCATATTCGTTATAATGTTTGTCAACTATAATAGGTATTTACAAGAGAGACTAATGTATCTGAAGATAAAATCTCTACAAATTGTCTTTAAATGAAAAGTGGAAGCAATTTAATAGTAAAGTAATAGAATAGGATTTTTAATCTTCTAATTTTCATAATCATTAGAATTAAACTTTAAATTCAATAATAATGCATGCAAACAACTTTTAGCTGATTTCTAAAGCAAAACCGGACCCAATCTTAAACTGTAAATCAAAACAACCTATTTGATTTTAAAGAATGAATGTGCTATTTTTTAAAGAATGACTTACGTGAAATAATTATTATCACACAAACACAATTTCGCATTCGCGCTACTAGTTCTTCATTGTTACATGCATTTTGCAATTCGCTAATTAAATGAGCACCAGTGCCTGCATTTTGGAAAGAGTTGCACAAAAAACAGGTGCTGTATCTCTCGGTTTAGATGTTTTAGTTTGTGACGAACTGCACACGTTTGATAACTCATGCGTGAGCACAGTAGTAAATTTAAAACACGAATTTCTACCTTAGAACTCGTCGAGTTTTAGTACAACACACTGATTATCTTACAGTAGCACTGTACTTCATTCTTCACTTTCACAAACACGTAAAACTCACTTATGGAACGCTTTTGATGTTGAAAACTATGTTAGTTTGTGACGTCATTAATAGCTGGGTTCACCTGAATTATTTTAGATGCAGGGAAAACTAGCAAACGTCAATAACCTTCATTTTTTATACAAAGTCAACTATCTTTGCACATTTGTCATAACATGAATTTTCGAATGTAGGTAAAAATAGTACAGATAAAATGCCACAGGAAAAAGTGGCACAGGAAAAATGGTTCCGGAAAATATGGCATGGTAAGAATGACACAGGGAAAATAGCACATGAGAAAATGACACAGATGGAAAACTAGGTAAAAATGCCATAGAAAAAAATGGCACACTTAGTAATACATGTGGTTAGGGTTGCAGTGGGGTATAAATATTTTAATTATTTTTACCTATGCCAAGGAAGTTATGCTTCAACACAGCTTGTTTGCTTGTTTGACTGTTGTTTGTTTGTTTGGTTGCTTTTTTGTCTGTTATGGCAGTAAGCCTATGGCGCAAAAAGTATCTAAACAGATTTCCAAGAAACTTTGTGGAGAAAGGCGGGTGCAGCTACCAAAATGGGAATCTTTACGCCGGTTGTTTTTCTTAAAACTTAACCAAACATCACGTACATAAAAAAACATCCGGGAAGCACTTCAAGAAGGACTCGGGGGGGGGGGGTGGTTAGTACTTCCTTTTTATTATCTTCACAAGACCACACAAATACGAGTTAGTTCCAGGTTTTATTTCGATAAAATTCTCCTTGTAAAACGGTGTAACGCTGTCTGTTAACACCGCTAAAATTAATTGTGAAAAACTTATATAAACGCTATGCGGAACAATCGTGGATTATTGATTATATATCCATTTAATCCATTATATATCCATAGTCAATGTAATACCAGTACATGTATAATTTTGTATGTTTGCGTGATTATCTTTGTGTTAATTTTTTTGAATCAAAAGAATCATACGAAAAAAATTAGGATTGTTCGGTTTTGGCAGAGATCTGCTTTCTACGGTTTTATTATAGTTTTATTATAGAAATCAATTGCATCAAAATAACATATGTGGCATTTTTTCCTGCTTTTCGATTTGTGCATTTTTAGTTGCTTTTCCGTTTGTGCCATTTTTCCTGTGCCATTTACAGGCAATTTTAACGTGCTGCGAATTTTCTACAGGTCCATATTATTCAATATGGCCAGTGGAGGCTGCAACATAGGTCCTCCCAAGCTAGTGGAGCCCTCAAAACTTTGGAATTTTTTGTAAAAAACCGTTTTTTTTCATTGACACAGCGGTGTATTTGAAATTTTGAAATATTTTTACCTTAAAACTTGCCTAGTTCTAGAACGACACACTGACTGTCTTAAAGTAGCACTGTACTTCAATTTTTGCGTTCGTAATTAAGATTAATTAAGTCCTTAATTAAGATTTTCATCTATTACTTAATTACCTGAAACGCTTTTACAGTATTATTGGTGTTACAAAGTATACTTTTTATTGGACTTGAAAATGGGGTATATGAAAAGTCATCCTGTCCTCCTTTAAATGAAGCCAGGTTAACCCGGTTATATCTTTAGTTGCAAATCAGCAAATTCTAAACCACGCTTTATTAAAACAGAAACGAATCCAGAGGAGAAATCAGGAATCCTGCATATTTGATTGGTCCACTGGCATTGTCCCGTAACATTGGGCCCATTTCATAGTGAATACACAAGGAAAAATGTCAAAAATCAGAAAATTGTCAAAAATCAGAAAATTTTCTGAGAATTTCCGATTTTCCCGAAATTCCATACAGCAAGAAAGTTAATTTCACAGTGAAACGGCGCGGTATTTCTGCGATCGTCCAATTAGCTGCAGCTACATTTTTTATAATACAGTATAGACTTTTATACTGTATAATCATGTCTAAAGTAATTTATACTTACCCTACTTCTCATATACAAAACGAAATTAACAATATCAGTAATGTGATGCTGGATCTGCTTGTATTTTTTTAAGTTCTACTAAACACATAAAAATCTGAAAATATACATTATATAAAATAAATATAATACTTGTGTGCGTTATTTTTCTTATTCACGGTCATAGCCTCCACGTTGCATTAATGAAACACGAAATCGTCATTCTTAAAAGAGAGATTGATCGCAGCATTGAATCTTATTAAAAATGCTGGATCCGCCCTTTAAAAATCTGTTACATGTTGGACGCTAGCTGACATTTAGGACATTGAGTTCAATACGAAAAATAATTTTCTAAGACAAGACGATAAAGTATGTAGTGCCTTTGGCCAAAATGCTAAAAATCCATTTCTGATAAATACATTGCGCTAAGTTCTAAGCAGTAAAGTACTTTCTACCATGGCTATTTTGGGTTTACAGAAGCGTTTAAAATACTTTAGTTAAATTCTAAGTGTTTTCTTTAGACCATGTTAAACACTGCATCAGTTCACGACAAGCAGTTATCAGTGAAAAGATTTACAAAAAACAAAGCATTACCCAGCAACAAGGGTCAATACTGGTGCCAGAAAAGTTTCCACAAATTTCTATAAGCTCCAAAGTTGTTAAAAAGAGACACTAGTGTTTATTTAGCAGAGCAAACATATTCAAGGTTGGTCATTACCCAGAACTTCTCACGCTGCTAAAATTGTTGACGAGTCTGCTGAATCTTCAAAGAGGAAGATTATAGGTGCTACCCGTGGCTCAGGTAATTACTTCACAAGGATTATAATTTAGCTGCTCTTTTGTGTTGAGAGAGAGAGAGAGAGAGAGAGAGAGAGAGCAGGTCTCAAGTGGTTAAAAGCGGGCTCATTATTTTTTCGACCATTATAGAGGAAATTGTTGAAGATTAGAATCTTTCTTTGTGTGCAGGGCGTGAACTCAAATACTTTACAGGATTTACAAAACCATTATAAGCTGCTCTTTGAGTGGAGAGAGCATCTCAGGTGGTCTGTAATTTGTTTTATTCTAATCGTCGCAGCTTTGAGTGCAGGGCGTGAACTGCGTCTCCATTCAAATACTTTACAGGATTTACATTATAAGCTGCTCTTTGAGTGGAGAGAGCATCTCAGGTGGTCTGTAATTTGTTTTATTCTAATCGTCGTAGCTTTGAAAGCAAAGACGAAGTAAACTAATCATACGCATCATTTCCCGCCAGGATTTAAAAAAATCTCAGGTACAAACTGGACTTTAATAACAAGTAGCTTTTGTAAAGTGAAAATTAGGGGTGGAATATTCTACCAAAAAAGGAGCGCTCAAAGAAAAGACAAAAAAACGATTACTACTTCAATTATTAAAATCTCTGACGCCCTGCGCAGACATGCAATTTTCAGTTGCTCAACTAGAAGTTTTTAAATGTGTTAAATAACTAAAATCCATGAAAGCGTGCATACATATGCAACTAAAAATTGCGCAAATTATTGTTGCGTCTGAAAAGTTTAGTTGCTCAACTGTTTTACTTGAGTGAGCACAGACAGGCAATTTTTACCAAACACAATTGTTAAAGGAAGACAAGATGATTTTTCACATACTACCCCATTTTCAATTCCGATAAAAGTACACATTTTATCACAATTGATACCGCAAAAATACTTCTGATAATTAAATTATAAATTAAATACTTGATTAATGGCGGGCGAGCCCAACTACTGATGAAATCACAAACTAACAAAATTTTCAACAGCAAAAATATTCCACGAGTGTGTTGCACACGCTTGTGAAAGCGAAGTGTTACTGTAAGACATTCAGTGTGTTGTACTAAAACTAGGCAAGTTTTAAAAGAAAAATTCTAATTTCAAATTTACCGCTGCGCTCACGCATGAGCTGTCGAACGTGTGCAGTTCATCACAAACTAATACATCTCAACTGACAGGTACAGAACCTGTTTTTAGGCAAATCATGCCTTAGTCCCCGTCTAAATTTCGAATGGCGAAATGCATATAACAGCGAAGAACTAGTGGCGCAAACGCGAAATTGTGCTTACATGGTAATAATTCTTTCACATAAGTAATTTTTGAAAAAATAGTATGAATTTCCTTTGAATATTATAAAGAGTAGATCTACAGTTCAAGATTTCACTCGGTTTTGCTTTAAAAATAAGAAGAATACGGAATTTTGTAAAGATGCACCAAAAGAGGCAAAAGAAAAATAAATTAATGGAGCCATTATTGCTGCCTTTGCTATTGTTTTTGAGCAGTTGAACTTCCCAGTCATTGGAGATGGAAACAATTTAAGTGTGCCTGCATAGAAAAATCGTCCATAAGTCGACAATTAAGTTTTTTTAGTTATCCTCTTATCCTGAATCTCTATTTCATGTTTGTTCATTTTGGTACCAAGTTCATCACTCTATGTTATTTCTAAGCTGAGATAAACCACGTTGAATTTGAGGTGCAGGCTACGCACTGAAAAACATAATCTTGAGAAGATAACTGTTAAAGTTAGTCATTTTTTTTGTCGCATTTCTACAAAACACTTAACCACTGCACAAATGTTTGATTCTAAAAACACATTGAAGTGATGTTTAACTCCTGTAGATGCTTCTCCCAGACGAAGATCTGGGCTTGGCAACAGAAAAAAAAACGAAGCAAAATGACTGCGTCCACCAGCTACTGTTGGAGTTTGAAAATAGGAGTTTTTACAATTGCATTACTAGTTCATAGACAGAAAAGTTTGCCAGGAGTTATAAATAATTTTGTTTTCATATTTTTTAAACATTTTCTTGATAATTTGATGTCAGAATACAAGTCTAATATATTTAGACTTTTTGTTTTTATAAAAAACAAAAAATTGAAATTTGACCAAATTTTTGGTGTATTCTACTCTACATTGCAACATAATTTTAACTTATGGACGGTTTTGGTTTGCAAGCTCAAAAATGTTTACTACCAGTGTTTAAGATTCTTATGTTTCAATTAAGAAAAGGTGATTACTTTGACGAGCAACATTACTTGAATTCACAATTCAATGCGCCAGTGTTTTTTTTTGTATTTCTAATTAATTAATTAATTAATATTCACACTATTCAAAGAGATATAGTGCATTATAGAAAGACATTACACCTTTTAAAAAGAAAAAAATCAGAATTTTATTTGACAATCATTAAGAGTTAAAACATGTTAATTCTGCTAGGATCGAAAGTTATTCCGTGAACCCTGAAAGGAATCTTACAATAAAAAATCTTATAAGATTTTTTATTTAACAACAATTTATTTATGCGCGAATTTTGATGTGCGCCAGATTTTTCTCTTTTGATAATCAATATTGCTAGCTTGTAAATAAACGTTGTTGCCTGTCTTGCAACTCTTGAGTAAACGAAATGGCAGTTCTTATCAAATCACTGCAAAATTCTGGTGTTTTTGACTTTAAAGTGTATGTGAAGATTTTGTCTGAATAGGGTTTAAATTTTTTATCGGGTGTATCTTTGCCTGAAATCTGGCCACTGGTGCACCTTTCTTTAGTGGAATTAATCAAACGTTTCAACTGCTTGACATCTTTTGCCATTATCTGTTCGCCATACGATTTCACTTTTTCATTAAAAACGTCAAGAAAAGATCTATAAAGTTTGTAGTCGCCACTATTCCACTCTTCTACCTTTTTGATAAGCGACTTATCCAGGTTCGTTTTATGGGTAGAACTGCGTGCATTAGTTGGTAAGACGACAACATCAGACAGATTCCAGTGGAGAAGGTCTTTTAACAGAATAAGCGATTCTTCATGTTTTTCAGCGATCATCACAAGGTCAAATTCTCTGCGTATCATTTCCATTATGTCATCAACAGCCTGTCTGTTGCCCATTTTACTTACATCTAAACCGAAGAAATACAACATGACATTTCGCAAGCTATTTGCAGGGTATTTCCTAACCTTGGCAAATTTTTCTGGATATTGCATAAACGAGGAAAAGTTTGCACCTAGTCGATTTTCAAGTTCTTTGTAAGAATAATACGATTCCAACATGGCTGCAGGATGGCGAATAATAGTAACAAACTTTGCATTTGGCATCATTCTTTTCACCATGTTTATACGTAATATGGTGTGTTGGCAAAATATATTGTAAATTCCTCTGGGATGTTGTATGAGTATGTCAGGAGTGAACGGTTTTTGAATACCAAGATGCTGGTGCCCTCTATGAGGAGGAGCAAATGACAGGTTGTGCTTCTTACCGTATCTCATAAATATATTCATTAGCGAGGTACTGGCACATTTGGGAATCTTGAGAAAGAAGATATTGTTTACTGGCGTATGAGGAACATATGAAAAGTTAGTATGCAAGAGACCTATTGATCTTGGGAAAGAACACCTGAAAAATAGAGTAGCCTAGGTTAAATATCATTACACAGAAGAAAATTTAAACAAATGTGTGCCTTGCAGTTATAGTTGATATACATAGTTTTCAATGTGGCTTTATTTGACTATCATTGCTACCACCATTATTGCCAATATCATTTTGATCAATGTGATTCTATTTGACTATTGTTGCTGTTGTTATTTTCATTATTGTCACAATCATTGACCTTGTCATTTTGACCAATGTGACTTTTTTAACCAGTGTTGCTGTTGTCATCACCATAATCATCATCACCATCATCACCATCATCATCATCATCATCATCATCATCATCATCATCATTGTCGTCGTCTTAGTCGTACTCATTGTGATTCACATCGTCATTATTATCATTATATATATATAATGGCAATGCTTGACTTGTACCACAATGTTTTAATCTCAACATCAATGACACTCTGTCGTACCAACCGTTTTTGTTAGTTCAACGTAAATATTGTTACAACTGCCACATCAATAAGTTGACATCTTGATCATTAGTTTAAGGATTTATATAGCAAGGAACGCTTACCTGTAGTATGTGTAGTATGATATCAAGAGAAAACAAGAACTCAGCTGTAATAATAATAATAATACACCTAATTGTCGTTTCATAACAGTCATATTTAAGTTGTGCAGTTAATTTGCAATATGCCTTCGGGTATCGGAAGCGAAAACGAGAAATATAAATTTAATAACCATCTAATTATGAACTCAATATTCTATGTTTTGAACATATGGTTTTTTCATTGTTGGTGACGGCGATTATTGAACATAAATACTAGCAGTCTATGGTCATTAACTTAACTTCAGCGAAATATGTCAACAAAATGTTAGAATACAATATTATCATGGTTAATGCTTTCGAAGCCTTGCTCAAACTCACGCATTTTTGCGAAAGTATGAAACCAACGTTATAAGCCACTGGAACTTAAAGTTTAATATGAACTGATTTTTTGCTGGCAGCCCGGCGTCTGAATCAGTGCAACGCAATTTTACACAGCCGAGTTATTTGATAAATTTCGCGTTATTGTAACACGTCTGTTTCGACTCAAGGAAATCGATTTTAATGTCACTTCATCAGTCACAGCGACAGATAACAAACCACTAAAAACGAATGTCTGAATTAGCAGCTCGATGGAATCCTATAAACCATCATTGCATGAAAAGGTCAAGCGTTAAACGTTCTGTTAAAAGTCAGCCATTTGTCGCGTTCTACAAAACACTTTGCAACTGCACAAACGCTTGTTGCTACGGACTTTGCAAAAACACATTGAAGTTATATTTAAATCCAGTAGATGGCTCTTCCTGACGAAGATCTGGGCTTGGTAACAGAAAAAAAACACGAAGCAAAAAGACTGCTCGTCGAAGTTTCAAAATACAAGTTTTTTACGAGTTCATTACTAATGATAAAATTAGATTTTTAGATTCTTTGGATTTTTTTCATTTGCTAACGTGATGCTAGAATATAAAAGTCCAATATATTTAGCGTTTGTTTTAAAAAAAACAAAAAACTGATATTTGACCAAACTTTGGTGGACTCTAATTTGAATCATCATTACGTAGTTTTAACTATGCCGACTTATGGACGGTTTCGGTTTGCAAGCACACTTACGTAATTTAGATACGTGTAGCTAACAGGTCATTGCAAATGCACCTTTATATATGCAACACGGTTAAAGTACCTTTGCTGATTTCTTCCCTACTACTCCTGTCATTCACAGCCATAGACATCGCTTACAGTTAATGTACAACTGGTCCAAAATGTTATTTAAGTTCATATGCTACAGTGCATCAGCTGTACAGTTGTATAAATATCCCAACGCTAAATATTTTAAAGCACAAGAGAACCCACCACTTACATAAAACTTAAAAAATTCGTCTTGAAATTTTATACCACTTACGTACGGCCTTTTTTGTATGCAGGGCTTTCGTCGGAAGTAACGTTGTATAAAACTTGTAAATTTAAACGCCTGGTATGACCGTTAAACGCAGACATTTTAATGGTGGGTCGTCTGAAACAAGCTTAGATATCGCTGCGTGAAGTTTGAAAAAATAATCAGAGCATTCGTAGCATACACATCACTAACTAAGCAAAATTTTTAATTACTTTATCTTGTCAATGAGATAAAAATACGTTTTTGGATAGCGAGTGGTGCACCCTGGAGGGTGAGTCAGCTACATTTTACCAATTGTTGAAAACATTTTAAGTAATTAATAATTTTCTTTTCTAGTTACATAAGTCTTTCCAGCAGGTAAGCGAAATGCAAAGTAATATAGTTACTGATATTTTTGGGACATAGTCAATAAACTATTACTGTTGTTACTATTAAAGTAAAAACAATTTCAACACTCTTGACAGCAGCGACATTACAGTTTTACAAGTGGTCTTGCTAGTTGTATAGATACTTAGCAAGCGCGTTAGGCACGACCCAGCGGTAAACTAAACATTTTAGCGTGACACGTGAGCTTACAGTATGGATAAGTAAAAATGTATTCTAAAAGCAAGTTTATGTACATCAAGTTGGTTAAACACAGTATCCGGATAAAATGGACGCCGATAAGAGAAAAATACCAAAAAACAACTATTTACTATTAAGTTTTGCCACTGTTTTATTTATATGCATTTTATATTCAATAAGCAGTACAGAAAACCTTGTAAACTCAAGAGCACCTCGCGTTTATAGGAAAAAATATTTTTCACATTTCATCGAAAGAAAAGACATTATATTATTCGTAGGTATTATGAGTGCCCCTGTGCGAAGAGACAGACGTGACGTCATTCGCGCATCGTGGAAAAAGTGGTGTGACGTTTTTGATGATGTCATCTGCTTATTTTTTACAGATGGACAGGACAGGTTTGGTAACAAACTAAATAAATCAGTGTTAGAACCTTTGATGTATGAAAAGAAATTAAACAATGACACAATTTTGACAGAGTCACCTAGTGGAATGAATTTTGGGAGGCGTTTGCTTTGGATGATGAGTTGGGCTTTACAAAGATATCATTTCAAGTACTTTCTACGATTAGATGATGATACATTTTTGTGTCTGAAGAAATTAAGAGCTGAATTAGCTATTTTTCGCTACACCAGGATCAATTGGGGAGCTTTGCATTGCAAGGGTTTGTATAAATTACTCTTCTTCAGTTGCCCAGTATCCATGGAAACGATAATCACATAAAAGATTTGATTTTCTAGAAATTAAGCACCTGATAAATGAAAACGATTAAGCAATCTTCTATCACGTATGGTAGCATTTTTAAATTAAAATCAATAGCTTGTGGTATGCCTTACATCTAGTGCAAGATTTTTTCAAAGTTAACAAAACTCAGCAAACAAAACATTACTTACTTAGCAATAGGATATCACATTCGTACATTGTAATGAGATGCACTATAGACGATTTGAAAAGATTTCAAGCGGCGTTTTATTGTTTAGTGTTTTTAATTAGTAATAGTAGTGGTTATAATAGGCTAGTAGAAGTAGCCAATTTGTGGGACTTAATTACAAGGCAATTGTTTTCTTTGTTTCAATGAGTAGGTTATGTAGCATACTGGTTGAATTTTTAGGTCTTTGAGCACTTGAAAAGGTGCATGTTTGTGAATGGCAAGGGTGATTCTACACAATGCTGTATGTACGATTTGATAACTGACTTTGTTAGCATTATGTTGTGCAAAATTGTGACAATCTTACAACCAACCAACAACCATACACTGAAAATGGTCCGTCTCTGAATTGCCCAAAAATGTATTTATTGATTTTCACAAGCTGTTTTTTCTTCGTGCTATAAGTTTTCTCAATCAATTTTTCAATCTAAGCTTGTTAATGCTGTTGCTGGGAAAAACAGTAAAAATGGCAACAAATTTATGAGACTAACAGATTATATTATCAGCGATACATAGCAAGGAAGACAGGTGGCATTAGGTGCTTTTAAAAAGGTCAGTAACGACATTGTTGCAAACGCTAGCGCTGTGTGGGGCGGTCCTAAGATTTAACTGGCCCTAAAAGACTTTCTAATGATTGTGGGAATCTTTCTGTTACATAACATCCTAATACAGAATTTTAGTAGCGAGTATTTGCTGACTTTAGAAGAAACATTAGAAGAAAATGGGTTTGTATTTTCTGTTAGTAACTGGTTCAGATAATAACTTTATCTAAATTAGGCGAAAATTTAATTACTGCATATGGATTACTTCAATAAAATTAAAAATGCGTTTTCGGTTAGTTAGTGATGCACCCTGGAGGGTGGGTCAGCGACAATTTTTCCACTAGGTGAAAGCATTTTAAATAATTAATAATGTTCGTTTCTAAGTCCTACAAGCAGGTAAGCGAAAAGCCAAGTAATATAATTTTGCATGGAAAGTTTTTTTGGGAAGTAGTTTAATATGTACTTTTCTTCCCCTGATTTTCGCAAAACTTTTCTTCTACTGATTAACGTTTGCGTAAGTGACGTCATGTAATGGCGCCATCTGAACAGTGTCGCGGCAAGTTTAAAATGAAAACAAATAAAAAATCCTTTTAAACGAGTTTGATATATGCATAAATTGATATAAAGTGATATAATTTCTTATAGCGATTTTTCTGAAACCCTCTTTTGGTTCCCCTCTTCTTATCCTTCGAAGAATGTTGCAATAAGTTTACTTCAAGCTATATAAATGTAGTGGCAAGCCAGTCAAAGGGTGGCTACATCACAAGGGGGCACATAATTTCATTAGCCCCATATTAACCCGTCCCTGAGAGAAACCTATTAGGCTCTGCAGAAAATGCAATTTCGAAACAGGACCACTTTTCTGCATTTCGAAAAAAAACTAAGTTGCATGTAAACGGAGAACAGCGTAAGCAAAAATAAGCGTTTGCAAGTTGTGATTTTTCCACGTGCAAGTTGAATACAAACACTATGGGTCTGTGTTAGAAGACCGAGTCACGAAGCTATATCTTCCTGCTTCTAGCTAGTCTATCTGACTATGTCACTAGTTAAATTGCGATGTTGCATCAGAAGAGTTTAAAGCAAAACCGGGCACAATCTTAACCTGTTGGTCAAAATAATCTACTTTTTAAAATATGGAAAGTAAACATTCCGGAATGCCTTAGTGAAAGAATTTTTACGGCACAAACGGAATTTCGAGTTCGAGCCACTAGTTCTTCGCTGTTACTTACATTTCACCATTTGTTAGTTAGACGGCCACTAGCGCCTGCATTTCGCAAATACCTTGCAAAAAACAGGTGCCTCTCAATTCAGATGTGTTAGTTTCTGACGTACTACACACTTTCGACAGCTCATGCGTGAGCACAGCAGTAAATTTGAAATTTTAATTATCTTAAAACTTTAAAACTTGGAGAGTTTTATTACAACATTCTGAATCTTTTGCAGTAGTGCTGTACTTCTATATTCGCTTTTGCAAACATATGCAGCACGCTCATGGAATATTTTTGCTGTTGAAAATTATGTTAGTTGACGACGTCATCAATATTTTTGCTCCCCTGCCTTTAATTAAGATTTTAGTCTATTATTTAATTATCAGCAACGCTTTTCCAGTATTACTGGTATTAAAATATATACGTTTTAAAGTACTTGAACATGGGCCAGTGTATGGAAAGCCATCTTGACTTCTTTTAAATTAAAGCTAACAAATGACTATCCCACGTAGAATTCATAGAACAAGGTGATTTGACCGTAGCACATGCCATTATGGACGAGTAGGTTAAAGTTTCGCAGGCTAAACTTAGCTGTTGGCAACTTGTAGGTTACTGGTCATCCTTAATGCGTGAGAAATAGATCTCCTACGTCACCTAACTTAAACTCCTCTCTGAACAGCAATATTAAATATATATTATTGAAGTAATAAGATTAACAATAAAGCAAATACACTTACAGGTCTTTATAAAGGTAACTCTATTTATTGCAATTCTTTTGAAAATGTACAGAATCCTAATTACACTTCTTTGCAGGTGTCAAAAGGATCGATGAGTTCTTTTTCTTGGTGTCTGGAGACATTGTGCAAGAAATTATCTACACATTAAAACCTGAAAATCTACAATGTTCTACACATGGTGGCATATCAGCTGCACTGTGGCTGCACAAATTGGATAATATTACTTATTTAGCAGATAGGAGAGTGCATTTGGGATTTAGCAAACATTTGAAAAATCCCAGCGTTACAACTTGTGACGAAGTTATAGTTATCCATCACTCCTATCCAAAACTAGCAAAGAAATTGTGGGGCGTGGTAAATACATCTCGTCAACTTCCAGAGAAAAATGTTGACTTTTCTCACAAGTGTTCAGGTAGAGAAAATAATTTTAAAGGACACAAGTTTAAGAACTGTCTTGGTGACTCCTTTACAAAAACAGAATTTTATGAAGGCAACGAAAAACGAGTTCTTTCGATTCATCAAGATGAATTGTTCACGTAATCTTGTATTTATGAAGGAAAAATAAATTCGATAAAAAGCGAGATCTCATAGGGAAAGTTGAACGTCATTGTTGTAAATTTGTGAATGATATATTCATGCATGATAATAATGTTATTCTTTGGCATTACATTGTTAGTGTTTAAATTAGCCCATTTATGCATGGTACTTTGCAAAACTTGGAAAAACTGTGTATTTTTGTTAAAATTAATCACTACAAACTGTGTGTTGTAATTTTTTGATACATGTCATTCATTTAATTGCAAAAACAAAAAATGTACCAAAATGGACAACACAGTATAATATATTGTGAAAGACAAAAAAAGTTGAAGTTTTATTGTTCTTCCAGAAGAAAGAGAAGTTATTGTAACACATTTAATTGATTCTGAAACTTAACTCTTCCTAAATGCATATGAAAAACAGAAGTAATTGTAAAATTCTATATTAAATTTGATTAAACACTCAATATGAATGGCGATGTCACATTTGACGCACGTTCATTTTACTATCACATCGCAATGGCTACTCTAATTTGCGTCTTTAAGCCAAAATTTCTGTCAAGTCTCACATCTCTCTCTCTCTCTCTCTCTCTCTCTCTCTCTCTCTCTCTCTCTCTCTCTCTCTCTCTCTCTCTCTCTCTCTCTCTCTCTCTCTCTCTCTCTCTTTAATGCACTTTTCCTAGTACAGCACTTACATTGGATTGTTCACTGTTTCTGTACTTGTGAATGTAAGTAGAAACAATCTGCATTCGTAACGCCAATAGATCAAGTAGATTGCTTTTGTGTCCTTCACTATACAACAACCAGACAATCCACCCGTTGACATCTACTGAAAAGATTGACATCTACCATTTCCAAATTCTAACTGTAGTGTGGTACTTATTGTACCCCTTTTGATCCATCCTATCTCTGCCGTGCGCCCATTCCATGATCCCATTCACGAATAGCTGATTGCTAATTATCCCATAGTTTTTCTATAAGCAGCTCACCATCTGTCACCATAGCTATAGGCATTCTGCTTACAGCATCTAATGTCAAATTATGTGAACGTACCATTGAATTTCTTCAATCATTATGCATAGTCGTAAGTAGATTGTAACCAGAAATTAATAAAATAACCAGTTCAAGTTTTACTTTGTCTCGCTTTGGGTTATAGTTACTGTTAATTTGACAGACCTGGTATTTAGTGAAGCACAGAAGGATATTCTGGCATTGGGGCTAAAATTTGTGTTTGGACTTTTGTGCTTCCCTGTTTTGGAGTTTTTTCGAATATTAGACATGGCATTTTTATTTTTTATTTCTATTTATTCATTAACATTTATACATATATTAAAAGTAAGAAACAGCAGGTGTAAGCGGACTTGCACTGATTGCTTCTTGTTTAAACTGCCGTAAATGAAAACTTCAGACAAATTCAATATGTAGTTTACATTGATTTTTAACGTTTATAATGTGATTTCTCTCTCACAAATATTTTACACATCCATCTTTGCCAAACATGAGTTATTAAATGCTCACATGGCACTGGAGAAAAAGACATTAAAAAAGACACAAATAGAAAAGTAGTGGCATTTGATGGCATATGTTAATTTCATGCAGTTTATTTCTGTAATAAAAATAGAATGCACTAAGTAAAAAGCAGATTTCTACCAATGCCGAGCAATCCTGGACGTAGTCGTCTGATTGTTTTGACTAAAAAAGACAAAATTAAGATGAACAAACAGACATAAAAATGTACCTGTATTGGTATTATGTTGGCTATTTTGTTCTTTAAATAAAATTATAGTCAATAATTCACGTGTGTTTATCTTTTTTTGTTTAACAATTAATTTTAGGGATGGTATCTGACTGACATTTTCCACGCGATAATTTTTATATGTGAATATATGGAACTAATGAAACCTGGAACTAATTCTTAGTAGTTTATCCTGGTGGAGATAATGAACAACAAGTACTAACACTCCATATGGAGACTTCCACGAAGCGCTTGACTTTACGTATGTCATAGCAGATTACACTAAGAACAATCTATATATGTATGCTGTGTTTGGTTAAGTTTTGCAAGAAAGAACGGGTGAAAAAAATGCCCATTTTGGCAGCCTATACCTCCTTCTCCACAAATTTTCCTGGTGGGAATCTGGTGTTTTTGTGTAATAAAAAACCAAACAAACTGTGTTGAGGCATAACTTCCTTGGCAGAGGTAAAAATATAAAATAATTATCCCCTACAGTAACCTTGACCCTGAGTGTGCTGATTTTTCCTGTACCATATTTACCGTGCTATTTTCCTGGTGCCACTTTTTCCTGTGCCATTTTCTCCTACTTTTTCGTTTGTGCCATTTTATTCAACATTCCATTTGTGCGATTTTTGCTGTGCCATTTTAGTTACTTTCCATTTGTGCAATTTCTTCCTGTGCAATTTTATCACCATTCCATTTGTGCCATTTTACCTAGCTTTCCATTTGTGCAATTTTTCCTGTGCCATTTTCCTGTGCCAATTTACTTCCTTTCCATTTGTGGAATTTTTCCTGTGTCATTTTTCCTGTGCCATTTTACTTCTTTTCACTTGTGTCATTTTTTCCTGTGCCAGTTTATGTCCTTACCATTTGTACCCTCTAAACTCCTTTTCATTTGTGCCATTTTCCTGTGCCATTTTACCTACTTTCATTTGTGCCATTTTTTCCTGTGCCATTTTACCTACCTTGCCATTTGTGCCATTTTTTCCTATGCCATTTTACCTACCTTGCCATTTGTGCCATTTTTTCCTGTGCCATTTTTACCAACATTCACAGAGACGAGCTTTCGAGGACGGACATTTAGTTTTTCTTAACTAGCAAATAAGAGGGATGTCATCAATAATATTTATTTTTTGAATGTTAAAAATGTTTAAAAGCATAAGTGCATGATCAAAACCGACTTTCATCAAACACGTTGCTAATATACAATCGAGGGACTGACAAAATATGCTGCTTAGAGACAATGCCTCTCGACTCATTTGCAAAAGTGGTACGCATTTTTATTACACACAAATGGTAAATGTCTTTGAAAACACACAACTACAACTTGTACAAAGTGCGATGTCAACAACATATTTTTTCTCAAAATACATACCTGTTGTAGCGATTATGTTCGAGGGACTTCATGTTCTAAAGAAATGGTAAAATGACAATAATAATCCATTGTTCTGCCCCACAAGTACTTTAACGCCGCGGACTTATTACACAGCTAGCTGAAGGTTGGACGAGGAAGACGAATGATAAATCTACTAGCCGCTGCAGTGGCTCCTGCTACTGCATCCGTGGATGAAGCAGAAATATTATATCAACGATGTAAATTAGTAGAGCAGATAAACAGAAAAATTGTACATTTTTGATAAAATTATGTAATTTCAAACACAGGTATGGGTATGACAGCGTTTTGTCTTTTGTAGAAGATGTATATGTTCCAATGTCTGGGACATCATAAGCAGGAGGCAACAACTCGGCCACATAGTGAAGTGAAACTAGTTCGCATTCTCATGAAGTCACACTCAGTCAGAGTCAATGCTTCCACGAGTGTTGCCAATTTCAATATGAATGTGCCCTATAGTGGCAGTTGATATGACAGTCTCTACATCTTTCTGTAGGGTGTCCTGGACGCGAATTAGGAGATCACACTTACTAGGAATTTTCGTGGGTCAAAAATGAACTTTCCTATTAAATTGTGTTTTATATAATCATGTTAAATTCCTATTTATCTAGGTAGCTTTTGCAGCTGTTGCAATCTAAAAACTAATTTCAACGGAAATCAACCGGCAAAGATTAAAGCGAAATTTTGACCACAGAAAAAAACAGAAGCTGCATATTAAACTTTTGTTTAAATTTTTTTTATAACAATGCGTAATTATTTTTCTTAAATATAATCAATAAATACGGGAAAACAGAAAAAACTGATATAACTCAAAACAGCTTTCACTCTAACTATAAGCATTTATCAAAAATATTAATTAAACATGAGTGGATTCATTACAATACACGATAATGCAGTTTAGAAGGATCTGCACAAAACTACTCTGATCGGGCACTTTTTATTCTATTTAATCAATTCTCTTGTTATCAAATGATTCCTGGTTTTACAAATTGATGCAAAAATGCAGGAAACTGATATCCAAAAATGACGAAATCAGCTTTGTAAATTTTATACAGTTTTCTCAAAAGTTTTTTAGGCAACATGCTGTAATAATGTTTCATTGACGTGACGGTGTAGCCAGTATTGTGAAATTCATATTTTTTGGTTAAATCTAGTCTGTGATAAACATTCAACATTTTCAAGAAATCTTTGCTTTCTTGTTCAATATGCTCATACTTTCCAATAAAGTCATACTTAACAGTACAAGGATCACATAAGTCAGTCATTCTAGCCCAGTGTTCATTATACAGTTTTGGATTTGTAACGACCAAGTACCTGACAAAATCTGTAAAACTTACAATATAATTTGAAGTGCGTATGTTTTGTCTTCGAAGAACATGCGCCATGTGTGAAATTTCTTCAGAAAAGTTCTTACTCTCGATTTTATTTTTGAAAGCACTTAAAAGACGTTCAAATGGGTGTCGAACAAACATAAACTTTTTATATTTTTTTAGTACAAATGACTGCAAGTAGACAGAATATCTTGATATTTGTTTTATTAGATCACCTTTCAGGGCACGTTGATGAGGTGTGTATCCTGGTAATTCATCTAAATCACGTGGCTGAACTAACGAATCATTAGCAAGACTTGCATCAGCAGCCATTAAACTAATTAAAATTCTTTTCCAATTTGTGGTTGCTGCTTTTGGCACTGAACAATAAGCCAGACGATGAATGTCATCAATGTATGTTTGTGTCCACAAGTTAAATTTTCCACCAAAAACTGTAGTTGAATATTGTCTCTCACATGCAGTTTGTGCCACCGCTTTTCTTGTTCGATAAGCAACTTTCTCAGCCCGGAATGAACAATTTTGGCCTAGAAATGGCCCACGAATAAAGCTGCGTGAGTTCAAATCATCGTTACAAGCTTTCTTTTGCACATCTTCTGAAAAGAAAATTATTAAGTATGATTTGGAATAAGTGACATATGCATTTCAGACGCAGATATCAGATTCTGCATTAATTCAAAAATTCGATATCACATGATTACTGCAACAAGATGTTAAAATCTCCTTTACACTACTATACTACAATGAGCACTTATCCTATAGCCTATGCTTTTGATTTAGTATAACTACTGCATTTTAACTGCACTTACTCATTCTTTTAAAAAGGTAAATCCTGTAATTACCTTAATATAATTACTAAAAATCGTAATACAGCTTATTTTTTCAATTTATTAGTTACAAAAATAAATACATGCATTTTATACACAAGTAAAAGTAAACAGTAAAGTACATAGCCATGATCGGTACGGATGTTGTGTCTACCACTGTATGTCATGAATGTCAACAAGGAACTAAATCCTTAAACGAGTCGCTACTTGTTATCCATGTATGATAATGATATTAACCCCGGAAAGCCACCGATTATTAATTTATAAAAGGCTTTTTTCTCACGAATAGTGCTAGTTTTCCCTTAAGTATGCTGGACACTGTCCAGTTCGTTACTTTTTTGTTGCACTGTAAATTTCGAGTCAGAATGACTATTTTAGTCAATAACAACTTGTACATATTATTGCGACATTCCCGAGTTTATTTCTTTTCACCTTCACCGACTGTATCTATTTGCTGTGGCTATTTAAAGGGCAACATCTAAGCTTTTTTTCAGTTTATAGATGGTAGCTGCAATCACATCGCAACTAAGGATGTTAATTACATAGATTTTTTATTACTTCAGTATATGATCATAGCAATTGTTGAAGATTTTGACTTATAGTTGTTTACAATTGACAATGTAGGCAGCGCCAAACGAAATATATTTTTTGTTTAATAACAGCCCCCTATTGCAAAATTTATACGTTTATTTCAGTTAATCTATCGAGAGCTATTTTCCTCAGTGCAGTTAAAAGTAAACTTTCATAAAGCCATTTATCTTTTCTGAATATTTCCTTCTTACTTTTGAAATAACTTTCATGTAATTTTTAAATCTATATACTGCAGCACCTCTTCCTATATATTATCGTGATGTCCTTAATAATCCTGGTCTCGGGAACCAGTTATCGTGATTTATTCTTTACTATGGTCACTAGTACCAATTATCATGTAATATTAATTTCTCTAATTAATATTGATTCTTATCTCTCGCTCGTGATCGTATAACACGTGACCTAACACACGACTTATTTAAAGAGTGATTTGCCTCTATTACACTAATTGCTATAAGGTTATTCACAACCTGGCTCCTAGAGCTTAAGATAAAGTCTATAGAGCTATGATATTTTCTCACAAGACTGTTTCTATGACTCAGCGTCTCGATAAGAGTCTTAATCTCCAAAGCTTACTAGCAAAAGTTCCCGCAATTGAACTCGTAAATTACTTAATGTACACAGCAAATCTTCAGATTCGTTTACAGAATTTAATGTTGCTTAACTGAAACACCTATAAGCATACTCAAACTATTCATTTAAGTTAAAGCGAAATCCGTTTATTGTTTTACAACAATTACTCTTAGTCAACTAATATTACAATGTTTGATCTTAATCGCCAAAGACGCTCACAATTAATAATTAGCTCCCAGAGATACTAATCAGATTCACTTAACTATTTCCTCGCTTCGCACTTAAGGTGCTAATTACAATGTGAAATATGCAATTACAATTAACTACACGTTACACTTAAGGTGTCTATTACTGTGATTAACTACTATGCAGAGTTGCTCTCAAGTTACGATATGTTAAGTTCACTTAACTTGGTGGAATGACCAATGACAACTGTTCAATTGGTCAAATCCAGAGGTTACGTTCGTGGCTTGGTGGTTTATGACCATCAGATGGCCAGGTAACATAGTTTCTTACATGGGAAAAACACCGCTACTCGACTTGTCCTTTACAACATTAACCCAAGAGCTTGTTCCTTGCTTCGCTTGGGTTATAAACTCTCGTTCAAGAAAAGAACCACTTTCTGCTTCTTCACAATTATAGTTTAGCAACTCTGCATAATATTACATGAGGTTTATTATCTAACCACGCAATGTTATAAAAATAAGCTTCGCTCCCCCTAGACTAAACACCTGTGACAAACTTTTACTCTCTAAATGAACACCTGTTCTATTCCTTGTGAACACAAACTCTGTGACGATAATTTCTTGCCTCGCATTAAATAGGTGCTTTATCAGCTAAGTGAGTTCCCATATTCTTTTAATAAATTTATCTAATCCAATTAGGAGGTCTCTTTATCAACATAATCTAATGAAGTTGATAACTCCATTAATTAATCACTTAATTCATGATTCCGAAATTTATTCATAACAATATGCGTATTTGAAATACATGTACAACTTTCTGTAAGCTTAACAAACTCAAGGATTTTTAAAATATCCATTCCACGGAACTACTTTTCATCAATTTCATCTCGATGTTATTAATCACTAAAAATGAACAAGTTATTATAATTACCTTGCTTGTAGCATGGGATGTCACTTGGCAAATTCGCATAATTAACAACTATTACAACGACACTGAAAACTACACCACAAACGGGAGTAAGAAGGATTTTATTTGACACAAACTTCGTATTATATAACCTTAATTGCATTTTCTACGAAAAAGATAACGATCAATTTTCAAAATAACACTAAATTATTTATCCCATTTTTGAAAATGGGCGTTACTATTTTCACGTTATCTGAGTCAAGTAGCATGCTGATAATTACTCAAAATTACATTTTGACGTGGCTCATATTTCTGCGATTTTCAGAATCCTGCGCAGAAATCGTTTTCCATTTTGTACGTTACTTGGGTCAAGGAAGTGTCATTGCTGTTTGCACAAGGAGATTTTCAACAAAAGACACTGGTCCAGCTGAGAAGAATTGTTTTCTGCAGTACTGGATTCCATTATAAAATCGATGATTCCATTATTAAATTTTGAGTGGATAAAATGGTCTAATGTCTGTCAATGAGTTTTTCGCTTTCTTAATACCCATTAAGTTACCTTGAAGTTGTTTTTTCTTTCTTTTATAACGCTGCCACATCACATCTTTAGAATGGCATTTTCAGAAATTGCCTAGTAGTTCGTCTTCTTGAATTGTTTATCTTTAACCGCATTAGCGTTTTTTAATTCGTTGATAAACAGATCTTATTTTTAAAGCTACTTCTTCCCTGATGCTTCCATGCTGCAGATTGTAAAACACCTTGTTTGTTTTTGTTTGTTTGTTTATTATACAACTCACTGAAGCGGAAGGTCCGACCTAACACCGGACAATTGAACTTTTGTGTCCGACTTTCCGCCGGCATTAACTGTTTGTGTAGGTAACAACATTGATTTTTTGGCCAATTGAGCCAAAATGTGCAAATAATATTATCATAATCGTTATAGAAGCACGGTAGAAAACCATTATCGAAACGGTTAGTAAAAATGCTTCAAAGATAAAAAAACTTAAAGAGTAAGAGACGAAAACCTGTGCATGAAGCTATAATGATGTAATGCAATATGCCGTCAATGCAATCCACAAATAAACAACAGGGGATAATGGCTGTGAGGACACTGGCACTTTCCTATTCTATTCTGTTTCATTTCTCTCATGCCGTCACTGATCAATCTTTATGTTGGCAACCATTTAAAAGAATTTAAATGCCATAACCACAAACCGACTGTCCAACATTACCTGTAAGTGTGAAACAATGACGTAATAAAAAGTAGCAAAGCATTTAATTATCGCAGCATTTTACATTTTATACAGATACCTCACTTCTGATTCCTTAACAGCATAGCTTCAGTTTATTATTATTTCTTAGCAAAAAGATCCATGCCTACGCCATTGATTCATATGGCAAAAGAACAAAACCGAACAAAGACTGGTTCGAAGGAAACAATGGAGCCGCTTATCGAAGCCAAAAGGCAAGCTCTGATCAAGTGGAAACAGCATCCTACACACGAAAATCTCAGACTTCTACGCAAAGCCAGAGCTGAAAGCCAGGAAATGGCAAGGGTATGTGCAAACAATTACTGGCTGGACTTGTGCGACAAGATTGAACAGGCATCCTCAACTGGCAACATAAGAGCCATGTATGAAGGTATCAATCAAGCCACTGGTCCAACCACAAAGAAAACAGCCCCCCTCAAGTCCAAAGAAGGAAATATAATCACTGATCGCAGCAAGCAGATGGAAAGATGGGTTGAGCACTACCTAGAGCTCTATTCAACTGAAAACACCGTATCTGAAGATGCTCTCAACAGTATTCCCGAGCTCCCAACTATGACTCACCTTGATGCTGAGCCCACCCTCGAAGACCTTGGAAAGGCTATAAATGCACTATCAAGTGGTAAGGCACCTGGAAACGATGCAATACCACCAGAGGTGATAAAAGAAGGAAAATCGGGCCTGCTGCCGCATCTTCATGAGCTACTCTGCCTATGCTGGAAAGAAGGGAAAGTACCACAGGACATGAGGGACTCCAAGATAGTAACCCTCTACAAAAACAAAGGTGACCACTCGGACTGCAACAACTACCGCGGAATATCTCTACTAAGCATTGTAGGCAAGGTGTTCGCACGTGTTATGCTGACGAGACTGCAGGCCCTTGCTGAACGAGTTTATCCAGAGTCTCAGTGTGGCTTCAGATCAGGCCGCTCAACAATCGACATGATATTCTCTGTGAGACAACTTCAAGAAAAATGTCAACCTCTGTACTTAGCTTTTGTTGACCTCACCAAGGCGTTCGACCTGGTCAGCCGCAGCGGATTATTCAGTCTTCTCCAACGTATAGGCTGCCCACCAAAGCTTCTAAGTTTAATCAAGTCCTTCCACACAGATATGAAAGGAACCGTCAGCTTTGATGGAGATACATCAGAACCTTTTAACATTCACAGTGGTGTAAAGCAAGGATGCGTGCTCGCCCCCACACTCTTCGGCATCTTCTTTTCTCTCCTCCTGTACCATGCCTTCGACTCTTCATCTGATGGTGTTTACATTCTTACCAGACATGATGGCAAGCTCTTTAACCTAGCCAGACTGAGGGCTAAGTCTAAGATTACACATGTGCTCCTCAGAGAAATGCTGTTTGCTGATGATGCAGCTCTAGCAAGCCATACCCACGATGGTCTACAACGCCTTATGGACCACTTCTCCAATGCTTGCAGAGAGTTTGCACTCACAATCAGTATCAAGAAGACGGAGATAATGGCTCAGGATCCTCCAATACCCCCCTCCATCTCAAGCAACAACTCGCAGCTAGCCACTGTAGACAACTTCAAATACTTGGGCTCGACCATCTCACAGAACCTGTCCCTTGATGCTGAGATAAATGCTCACATTGGAAAAGCAACAGGAGTCATGTCCAAGCTGACAAAGAGAGTTTGGGAAAACAAAAACCTTACTCTCAGCACAAAGTTGAAAGTCTACAATGCTTGTGTTATCAGCACCCTCCTATATGGCAGCGAGACATGGGCTACCTACACAAGACAGGAGACCAGACTCAACTCCTACCACATGAGGTGCCTGCGTCGGCTACTTGACATTAGGTGGGAAGACAGAATTACCAACCGCGAGGTCCTCAGCAAGGCCAAGACAACATCAATCTTTGCTATGCTGAGTCAGAGGCATCTACGCTGGCTAGGACATGTCAGACGCATGGACAAGGGTCGTCTTCCAAAGGATATGCTGTACGGCCAACTCGAGGAAGGCACGCGTCCGAGCGGTCGACCTCACCTGAGGTTCTCTGATGTCTGCAAAAGAGACCTCAAAGGCACTCACAAAGACATCAGTTCATGGGAAACCAAGACAGATGACCGTCCAGCTTGGAGACAAGCAGTCAGCGAGGGCATTAAGAAGGCTGAGGAGGATAGACATGAGAGACAACGTCAAAAGAGACTGGGGAGTAAAGCATCAACTAGTTCTCTCAATGACCCCGTTTTCACCTGTGGGGACTGCGGCAGAGACTGCCATTCCAGGATCGGGCTCTACAGCCACAGCAGACGCTGCTCCAGCTCCACTTTGTGGCGCAACCCATCGTCTTCATAGACGGACGGAGCCGATGATGAATGCTAATTTCACCTCCTGTCTTGTCACCCCTGTTACCTCCAGTTCATTCGGTTCTCCATCAACATTAACCAGTCTTTCATTTTCCTCGTTCAGCAGCTTCTCGTAGTCCTTCCACCTCTCCAGTACATCGCTTTCTTTTCGTATTATTTGCCCCTTTCATCTTCTGCCTTATATGTCTAATGTCCTTTATACTCTTATTTATCAGCTTCGCCAACTTGAAAACTCTCCCCTGTCCTTCCTTGGTGTCTAACTCTTCATAAAGGTTGTCATATGCCTCCGCTTTTGCTACAGCTACAGTTCTTTTCATCTCCTTGCAACACTGTTTGTAATACTCTCTGTCCCTGACCAACTTGGTTTCTTCCCATCTTTTCTTTGCCATTTTCTTCTCTTTTACTTTCCGCGGCACCTCTTCTTTAAACCACCATGTTTCTCTGTTTTCCCATATTTTACCACTACTTTCCCCGAGAATTTCTTTTCCAGTCCTTATAATATTTCCACTCAGCCTGTTCCACCATTCGTTTATTTCTTCCATTTCGTAGTCCACCTCTCTGAGCAATCTGTCTTTAAAGAGTTGTTTAAGTCTCTGCTCTTTTAGTTTGAACCATATAATCCTTTTTTCCGTCGTGACTTTCCTTTTCTGCCTAGGTGTAACAGCTATGGTGAGATCCATAACCATCAGGCGATGTTGTGCTGCTACGTGGTCTCCTGGTATAACCTTGAAATTTCTTATCTCTTTGATGTCTCTCCGTCCGTAGAGTAGGAAGTCTATCTGGCTTTCTCTATCCCCACTACGGTAGGTTATTAGGTGTTCATTTTTCTTGCCAAACATGGTATTTCCTATCACCAAGTCAAAGGCTAATGCCACGTCGATTATTTTGTTTCCATCTTCATTTCCATCTCCATATGAATTTCCACCATGAATCCGTCTTATTGCATTATTTCCACTTCCTACATGTCCGTTCATGTCACCTCCAACTATGCACCTATCACTCACATCTACTTTTTCCCATTCTTCCTGTAGGTCCAACCAGAATTGTTCCTTTTCCTCCTCTGAGCATCCTGTCTGTGGTGCGTACGCGCTAAATATGCACAATCCACACTCCTCAATGGCCAGACGTATCCACACTATACGATCATTTTTCCTATTTACTTCTATAACCAAGTCTTTCAAGGTTGGAGACAGGATAATTCCTATGCCGTTTTTCTTTTCCTTGTTTGCTCCTCCATAGATCAGCTTAAAACCATCACCTAGTTCTTTGACCTTGTTTCCTGACCATCTCGTTTCCTGAACGCATAACGCATCCACTTTTCTTTCTTTCAATAGCTGTGCCAAAGCTCGACCTTTTCCATTCAATGTTCCCACATTAAGGGTTCCAATCCGCAGTTTTTGAACTAACTTCTTTGGCCGCATCTGTTCTTGATGCGGTAGCCCTTGCTTGTCCACAGAGTTAGGGCGATGTATCTGTGGGCCACTTACAGGTGGCGTCCTAGCATTAGATCCACTTCTCTGATTTTGACTCATTCATAAAAAGGTTTTGGCTCGGTTTTTACAGGCGGATGCCCTTCCTGACCCTAACCCTCCCTATTTATTCGGGCTTGGGACCGGCACTGAGTTGGGCTAGCTCGCCGCCCCCAGTGGCTAGGTTCAAGGTAGTTAGTACAGTAGATTCACATAATAGGTGGCAATCGGAACAGGATCAAATTCATAATTGCTCAGGAAATTCTCCTTGGGTCAGAGTCACAAAATCTGCTACGTGTTTCATGGATTACCGAGATTAACAAGCTGCTTCACAATACTTATGTTTTGTGGAATTGGGAAGAAAAAGCAAAATGTCGGAAACCGGGTTTTAAAATTTATTTAAATATTTGATTTCTTTATGTAGTAAAAGAGATACATTTATACCGTGCAGATTAGAGTCATAAATCCAAGTGCAAATTACCCGTATAAGTGTTTTTGCATTATAAAGAATATCATATAATATCACATCACTTCACGTCACGTCATGTCACGCCACGCGACGCCACGCCACGCCACGCCACGTCACGTCACGTCGCGTCATGTCATGTCATGTCATATCATGTCATGTCATATCATATCATTTCATATCCATTTGGTGCTAGTTGTTTTGTCAGAACTTTAAAAATTTCTAGATGGCACAACCTCGAAGCTGTATCTGTAGTTGAGCCTATATTGTCTAGTTTGCTTTTAAAAGAGGTTATGGAGTTTGTAGAAGCTACATTTTCATGAAGGTCGTGTAGCAGTACGACTATACCTTTCTTTAACTTATATGAATGTCCCCTAGTTTTTGTTTAATAATCTCTTTGACGGATCTCAGCATGCTACTGTATATTCCATTTGTAAACTTGAATACTTTTGTCAATTCACCCGTCTGTACCGCTTACAAATCAACATTAAAGCCTTTAGACCTCCCCATAAGGCGGTTCTTTCATCCCTGAGACCATCCTAGTTACTTTATAAAAAACTCCTTCAATCAGCTTCCGGCCTTTAACAAACCTGGGCATCCGTTCTGTGATAACAGACTCAATGTCTTCAACGTCAAGAGGTTCAATGTCAATAATAATAATAATAATAATAATAATAATAATAATAATAATAATAATAATAATAATAATAATAATAATAATAATAATAATAATAATAATAATAATAATAATAATAATAATAATAATAATAATAATAATTATATTTATTATTATTATTATTTTTATTATTGTTATTGTTGTTGTTGTTGTTATTGTTGTTATTATTATAACCACAACAACAATTTATCTTTATAGCTTTGTCATTGTATCAGTTTCATCATTCATCAGACAATTAACTCTGCTCTCATGCATTTGTTTACAACTGAAAGCGTTATAAAATTTCCCGACGAATTTCAAGACGAATGTTTATATGTAAGTTGAGGGTGTTCTTGTATCTTAAGCAACTTCTTTCATGAATTTGTATCAGGTAGTAGTCTACACGAACTGTAGGAAGTTTATGTAACTGAAATTGTTACTTTAGAAATTCTAAATTATCAAATTATTAAGTAAAATAACTAAGGTACTTGATGGGGTGCTTGGAGAGAAATTTGCCAAAGAGTTCTTTTGGAAAGAGGAGAAAACGTGCTAGACTGTGACTAGTTACTAGTTAAAGTAAAAGTTACTTGTTAATTTGGGGGAAGCTTTTCCTGTGTGACCCTGTATTTAATAGGGATTCGAATTTTTGTTAACACCGAAGGAAATTATTTGTGGAGCAGTAATCATTTGTGTCCACAAGAAATCACAGCATGTCCTCAAAAATCAAGAAAATTTTGTGGACAGATTCTACGAACGTTGTACAGAAATATGAATTTGTGGGCGTAAGTTTCAAAGCACTGCAGTCGTGTAGTCTTCCGTCGTTTCTGAACTTAACCTTCTTGGTATGCTTTCTTCCCTTCGTCCGAGCGTATCGTATGCTGTATCCTTCCTTCACAGTGACTGTGCAGTTGACTTCGACAGGCGTCCCAGCTCTTTGAGGAGCGGAAGTTCTTTCCGTTCACATTGTAGTAATCACAATGCAAACTTTCCTCGACACTGTTCGTCAGGGGGCAGCGCATTGTTGTACAACTGATGACTTTTGAAAATCATAAGCTTAATGCTGGATAATCTTTGAATAATCTGGCAATAGGTTTATTCGTATTTTTGAATATTAACTTATAGTTGCGTTTCAATTGATAGACGACATTGGGTGACATTTACTTTACCCTAGTGACGTATTCAATATTCTAGCACTCATTCGACTGCAAATGGGACAATTACAAGTTTCATTGTTGTGCCTGATTAACTTGCTAACCATTTAGAACTTTCACTTTTTACACAATGTTCGTTAATTTTGTTACAACGAGTATCTGCAGGTAAAAACAACCAACGACTCTGTTAAGACGGGTTCTTGAGTTTTGTAATGATCACATTTTTGAGTTTTCGATAAATTTATTAATTGTTTTATGCAATTTTGTTCAACAAATGAAGCATTTTTCAAGGGTTACAGTGGATTTTTTTCAACTAGTTAAATTATTTACCACTTAAACAAAAACAGCCAACATCTTCAAATACCTAATGAAATTATTCCAACCGGAACATGTTATTTATGCAAATGCAGGAAAGCAGGACATAAACTTTTTGTGCGCTGATGATATTTGTAAAAAAATTGTGTAAGACTTCGCGTAGCAGCAGGTCACAGGTTAGCTGGAACAATAGGTTGCCATGGTGTTTGTGACACGCAGCTACTATGTTCATTGTCCTGCTGCAGCTGCCGACATCACATTGCCCCAGTAGGCATTGATAAAGTTAGCGTTACTATGGTGACTTTTTTTTGTCTGCCATCTGGGGGCGAGCTAAGAGACAATGAAAGTATGTAATTGCACTACTTGCAGTCGTGTGAACTGCTTAATTTTCGTTGTTTCTGTCATGAGTTCATCAATAATTGGGGCATTATCATCATCATCATCATCATCATCATCACAATCATCATCATCACCATAATCATCATCATCTTCATCTATATTATCATCATCGTCACCATCATCATCACCATCATTATTATTTCAATATGTATAACGGTAAGACACATTAAAACGGAATATTTACAGATTCCCAGCTCATATAATTTAAAATTGCAGAACGAACATGTTGGTGAAACTTTTTCACCACTTTTTACTATGAAAAAATAATCATCAGTTAAAGGTAAAACAGAAATGGCCCCTTTGAACTTGACGTTAAAATAATACAGGGAAGAGTCCTGGTAAAACAGTTTTTGTCTATTCCCAGGTCGCATACCTTTCGCTTCCCAGGCGCTAATAGAACGAAAACGATGGATTAGTGTCATAGCCTCGGGAGCTAATTTTCGAAATAAAAGGCGGTCATCACAAAGGTAAATAATTCTAAGCTCTTCCCTGGGGGTGAGTGCTCGCAAAGCTTTTGTCATTTAAATAATTGGCTTTGCAAAATATTTTCTCAGCTAGAAAATAATAAGCGCTCTCTGCCTCTAATTGCTCTTCACAGGGGTGAGTGCTCTCCTACTTTCTGTTCTTTGCAGTATATTTTCTCAGCTAGAACACAATAAGCGCTCTCTGCCTCTAATTCCTCTTCACAGGGGTGAGTGCTCTCATGCGTTCTGTTCTTTAGAAAATTCCTTCGCAAAATATTTACTCAGGTAGAAAATGCGCTCCCGGCCGCTAATCGCTTCGAGAGTTATTTGCTCTTCCCTTTTCGCTGAGGGCTCTCAAACATTCTCTCCTTTGAAAATTATTTGCGCTGTTAGAAAAAGAAAATAAGCGCTCTCTACGACTAATAGCTTGGAGGATAAGTGCATTTTTCAAGTTCCAGAATCCAAACAGTGAGAACAATCTTTGTCTTCATCCTTAAATGTCATTAGCCTAACCCTAGGCTCAAGGACACTGCACTGTCTCCGAGTTAAAATGTAGTGAAGTGTAGTTTTTGTCATGCGTTCATCAATAATTGGTGTACTGCTTTTAAAACTGTCAACTTAGATAATATTAAATCAATTTGAATATTATTATTATTATTATTATTATTATTATTATTATTATTATTATTATTATTATTATTATTATTATTATTATTATTTTATTGTGGCGGGTCGCAGGACTAAACCGTCTCGGACTTCATGAAAATGTAGTGTATTGAATGTACAATTGCGTGGGCCAATCAGAGCTCAGTTTTCAAGCTAATTTTCTCGGGCGTGTAATCTGTTCTCGTAGAGGGCAGTGCGTTCTGGGCCATGTTCGGCGTCTTTTTTCATTTTGCTTTGTTTTCTTTGTTTCCTGTTATTAAGTCAGTCGTGATTCAGTAATTTTTGGCTTCATGCCTTGTTTTGCATTTCAACTCGACGCGTAAGTGTCAGCTATAAACTCTTGTTAAGTGTTTTATTTTACTTTTTCTTTCTTTTTTTACGTAAATTATGAATCCTTGTTATCATAGACGGCATCACACTGGTGTCAGAAGTGGGATTTCTCCGACTTTTGCTGAAAAAGTTCTCTCTCCTGATGTAAAAATTGATAGAAGGTGGTTTGTTGATGGGGAGCTAACAGAACTTGCTAGTTCTGCGCATTTCCCTTGCACACGGGTTTCGTCAATGCCGTTGAATTTTGAAAGCATTTGCGAGGAGCAGTTAGCTCAGCTTGTAAACACTTGTTCAGTTGCTGATTCAAAATTTGATAGAACAAAGAGCAATTTTGGTTCTGGTACATTGGCTCAGTCAGAAGATATTGACTTTTTTAAAATAATAGTGATGATGAATTCTCAATGGGCAAAAAGCCAAAATGCTCTTGTATTCCTCTGAGTTCATCCTTGTATACTGGTCGTGCTCAGTGCGATGTACATCGTGATGTGTCATGTTCTCGTTTTGTCCAGTCTGCTGATGTAGATGCTGGTCCTACCACATCTTTCTCCACTGTTGTGTCTACTGTTAGTAATTGTCTGACAGACACTGCTTTTTCTGGACATTCGACGCGACCAAAAGTAAATTTAGGCGCACGCGTCTTACCGAGTACCCAAAACTTAGACAGTGATTTGGCAGAAGAAGTTCGTTCATTTAAACAGGAACTTGCGTCCCTGAATAGCCAATTCGCAAATTTAGTTAGTATCGTAGCTACCTTACCGCGCGCTATGTCGTTAGCACTTTCTGCAAAAAGTTAGCCGGTGGCTCAAACGCAGTTATACAGCTGATATACCACACTGGGAATTATCAGAAGGAACGCTTCCTAAGCATATAGTTACTGTGCCCCGTGTACACTTTAAAGATTGTGAACCGACAGGGCAAACGATAATGCATTTTAAAAATGTATGCGACACTCCCTTCGGTTATGGTTCGGCCAGTGATATTCAAAATGCTCATGAAAAGACAAAATTCTTTCATAGAAACGCGCCTTTAGCACAAGTAAATTCTTTCGGGAATGATGCTTGTAAGGCTCTACCCTCTTTGATGGAGAAAATGTTCCCTGGGAAAGCTATGAAGCCCAATTAAAATTATTAATGATTGCAAATAATTGGACCGATAATGAAGCTGGGGCTCGTCTTGCCTTAAAGTTAAAGGGTGCAGCTGTAGGAATTCTTGAGGTAATTCCTTTAGCCCAAAGGTCCAGTTATAAAAGTTTGTCTACTGCATTGAGACGACATTTTGGTACTCAACATAAACATAGTCTTTACAGAGCTCATTATAATGCTCGTACAAGGCGTCCA